>QVRM01000973.1:0-127500 GCA_003439945.1 Dermanyssus gallinae
ATATATATATATATATCATATATGTATATATATATATATCAAGTATATATATAATATATTTAATATGTAATATATTTAGATATATAATATTATATATCTATATATATATAGTATATATATATAGATATAATAATTAGTATTAATATATATATATATATATATTATATAATATTATATATGTATGTATATATATATATATATATATATAATATAAATATCTATATATAAGTATTTATTTATATCTATCGTTATATATTATATATTTTGTTTTTTTTTTTTTTTTTTGTGGAGGAGGGTGAATGCTTTTACGCACGCTATGAGTACGAGGTATTACCCCCTCTCGAGCAGTGTGGGACTCGACCCTAGCGGTTGGATGTTGGTCCACCAAGACCCCTACCCACTAAACACTACTCCCCCCTTAAGCTTCACTCTCTAAAGGCCCAGATATCCATAGAACAGTACTATGGGCCATTAGGAGAAGTGGCGAGCGCCTACCAGATCATTTGGCCGAGGTCACTCACGGGTTCCCCCACCGGTCCGACGTGCTTGTCCCAACACCTGCGAACCCGTCTGAATACAAGCCACGTCATCTGTTGATGTCGTAAGCGCTATCCGTTCTCTTCTGTACTTGCCGAGCTCGGTTTTCTTTTTCATCACTGCAGTTGCCATTTCCTCGCCCAGCTTCCATGCTGATGCTGTGCTGCATATGTACTCCACAAACATTTTCATATTACTTCTCGGCGGGTCCGGTGTTCTGGCTCCTCGTTTCTCTTCTTCTCTGGACCATTTCAATCTTAGCAGCGCTATGGCAGTTGTCCTTGCCTGCTCTAGTCCATTGCATTTCAGTAGAGTGTGCTCTGGATCATCGTTGACGCCGTCCGCACAGTGCACGCAGGTTACCGAGGAAGCTTTGCCTATACGAATGAGATAACTTTGAAAGTCACCATGGCCAGTGAGGCACTGCGTAAGAAAAAAGTTTAGTTCCCCTGCGGGGCGGTTTATCCACTTTTTGATGTCCGGGATGAGCAAGTGAAGTGAATGGCCCGGTGATCCTATGGGTATGGCGTCCCATTCTTCTTGCCACGCTCTTATCGTTTTTTCCCTCTCAATTTCTTTGCTAGACTCACCCCCTGCTTCCCAAATCCTATTTCTTTCGTTTGCTATTAAGTCCCAAGGTGGGGAACCAGCCAGTACCAGGGCTGCGTTTGTGCTAACCGTACGGTAGGCCTGCAGGATTCTAAGCGCCCCTATTCTCTGCGTATTTCTTAGCGCCTTTCTTGCCGTCGTCGTTTTTAGGGTGTTCTGTAGCCAGACTGGCGCCGCGAAAAGTGCAATTGATTCGGTAACCGACATTAATAGTCGTCGCCGACACTCCCGCGGCCCGTATGCATTTGGTAGGATCTTGCCTATAGCGTTAGCCGCTTTAGCCGCCTTGGCCGTGCATTTCCTGATATGACTTGCGCCCCTGAGGCCCTTGTCTAGTAGGACACCAAGGTATCTGGCTTCTGTTACTTGCTTGATCTCCTGGCCCGCCACCATCAGTTTTATGCTGCCCACTTTTTTCTTCCTGTCAAGAGAATGGCTTCACTCTTTTCCGGGGCCAGCTGTAGCCCAGCTTTATCCATCCATCTCTTTGTCGACCGGAGAGCCATGTTTGTCTTTAACTCTAGCTCTTCCTCTGTTTTTGCTTGAATAATAACGGCCAAGTCATCCGCGTACGCAATCATCTCTACTCCCTGTGGGAGATCTTTCTGTCTCAAGACGTCGTCATATGTTATGTTCCAGAGCAGGGGCCCCAGGATTGATCCTTGCGGAACTCCTGCTGTCATGTCTATCTCCACCGTGCCGTTAGAAACTCTTCTGTCTTCCAAGTATCCCGAGACGGCTCTCACAAGAAACGGAGGAACCGCTTTTCTCACCAGGGTTTCTAAAATCTCTTTCCACGGCAGACTGTTGAAAGCGTTTTTGACATCCAGAAGGACAGCCATAAGAAGTTTTCGTTTGTATATAGGCAAACTGTGCAGCAAGTCAGCTTTGGTTGTTATTCGCTGAATTGCTGTGAGAACTGATCTGTTCTTGCGAAATCCGTATTGGTTGGCCGATAGAAGATCATTCTGTTCCGCAAACGCCCTAAGTCTGTGTTCTAAAATTGCTTCATATCCTTTTGCCAGGGTGTTCCAGAGACATATGGGTCTGTACCCTCCGCTACTTTTGGGAATCAAAACCACCTCCGCCCTCATCCAGTCTTTAGGCATTTTGCCACTTGCCATCGCCTTAGTAAGTACTGTCGCTACCAAATCCGGGTGTTCGTTAAAAAGCATTTTCACCGCCAAAGGCGGAATGCCGTCGGGCCCTGGAGATTTCCCTGGCTTTAGCCTCTCAGCTGCCATTTTTACCTCTGCACGCGTGATAGGCGGGAACTCTTATGGGGTTGTTCTTTTTCTTACGAAAGTCTCTCTGTTAAAATGTGCGTCTTGTGGAAAGAGTTTGTTTAAAATCTGTACGACCTCTGTATCTGGCATTAAAACTTTTGGGGCCTGCGCGCCTATCCCCCGGACATTTTGTAGGGTTTTCCCCATGGTTCGTCATTTAAGTCATTTATCTTTTGACGCCACCATAGCTTTTTGCTTTCTGCTATTTTGTTTTTTAAAAGCACCTTACATCTTCTATAATTGTCTAAGGCAAGGATCTCGGCCTCCCGGGTCCTATGGCGTGTTTTGAGCTTCCTTTTGGCTTTGTTACAGTCTGCCCGTTTCTGCGCTATGACTTTGTTCCACCAATATTTCGGTTGGCAGGTAGCCCTTTTTGGGTGAGGTGGCTTAGTAGCCCTGGTGCAGGCCCTGATGAGAGTGTCGTGCAGTTCTTCTGGGGTGTGCGGGGGAGCTTTGAGGATTGCCTTCTTGAGTTCTCTCTTGAAGACCCCTTCGTCCTTGATCCTGAAGTGCGTTTTGGTTCTTATAGGCATCGTTTTTTGCTGCAGTTCCACCGTGAACTCAATACAATAGTGATCACTGAGGTTTTCTTCCTCAGTGAGCACAATCCATTCTTTCATTTTGTTAACCATTGTATCGTTGCATAGTGTTAGATCGACCGTTGACTGATGTCCGGCTCTGTGGAAGGTCGGGTCTTTGCCATCGTTTTGTATATACAGTTCCAGGCTGGCTGCCCATTCAATCAAAATTCTCCCTCTCGTGTTCGCTCGCCGCGACCCCCATATTTCCGATGCCGCATTGAAATCTCCTGTCACTACTACGCCTTTTCCGTTTGTGGCTTCTTTTATTGATGCACCGATTTCAGTCAGTAGGTCTTCAAGTTCGCCCAGGCTGCCGTTGGGGCTGCTGTAACAGGACTACAGCCTCCATCCTTCTAGCAGTTCCACCCATACAAAGCCTTGCCCGCTTCCATGACTTATAATTTGCATGGAGCCGGTGTTTATGATTACTGCACTTTTAGTTTGATCTGAAAACCACTCTGTTTTGTTTGTTGCCATTGCTTGATTTGGTTCGCTCACCGCTACTAGCTTGGCTCCTCTTCTTGAGACTATCTCTTCGACCATGTAATGGCTTATTATATATATATATATATATATATATATATATATAATATATATGTATATATATATATATATATATATATATATATATATATATATATATATATATATAAGTCCTTTCGAAAGAACAACGTAACCTGGAGAAACTTAAAGAAGACTTATCGAAGGGATCGGTGGGGGCGTTCAAAGTGATCATTAAAAGAAAAGAGACGTCAGAATGTGCTGAAAAAGAATTCCCCGAGGGTTCATTGCTATCCATTTACAAGCACATCTTTGCTTTGTCACCCAAGTCAAAGATATCCGGGGACCGAAAGTCAATCATAGTGTGGCTGCCTGATTTAGAATCTACCCAGAAGCTATTACCAGTCACCAGCCTTGGAGACTTCGGGGTGACGGCTCACTGTCCTTCATTATCATCATTTCGGGCAACGATTCAAGGAGTCCCAACTTGTCTTACAGAGGAAGAAATGTTAAAGGAACTAACATCGCTAGGAGTCATCCATGTAAAGCGGCTTACGCGGTTTCAGTCCGGGACCAGGATCCCCTGGGTAAAGTGATTCTGCTGTTTGCCCGGCAACCGCGGTATTTCACAGTCACCCGAGGACCCTGACCCGCAGCTGTTACTTCCTGCTCCGAGGCCACTTCCCACCAAGAAGTCCAAGAAACGCCCAAGAAGATCCTACACGAACAAGGGGACTCTCGCCCCACGGCGCCGATTAACCCGTACCTCGTTGCGTCGAGCACCTAGACCTGCACAACCTACCCTCACCTCGGCTGATGCTGTAAATCATTTGTCCCAAGTCGTGTCAGGGGGCGGATCCGACCTGTTGGGTTAGCTTAAGGCCTTAGTGGTAGTTTTAGAACCCCTCTTACAGCTATTGCCAGTGTTGAAGAGCCTTAAACATATAATGCAATAATGATGGAACAGGACCCCAGTAATATCGCCAGTGGCGGGTTAGGGTCGTCGGCACCCTCACTGCGAATAGCTTGCCCAGTATGCAACGGACAATACACAAGAAGAGGGCTCACGAGACATATAGCAGCCAAACATCCATCGGCTTCCCCAAACATATCTAACCATACGCCCACACCAATCGACGACAACACACGGCAACCCGCCCGCATTATCAGAGATATCCAGGGCGCAGCAAAGAAGTTAAGACTCTTAAGGATTGTCCCAAAGCCAGTACGGAAGCAGGTGGCGGAGGCCCTGGCAAACGTTCTCGTGGGGGGTCACAGCCGACAACAACGACGACACATGGTGTGCGCTTTTCTCGTTTGCGCCAGTGGTTCTCCGTCTTCCCCCCACTCGCAATGACACCCAATCACTATCTGTTATAATCCGCCATAATCTACGCGAATTCTCCAACGGACTGCGCCTATCCGAGATCGTAACCCCGGTCCCCACACGAAACCGTACTTTTACGAATAATCGCGTCCGCCAGACCATTCTTAAGCTAACCGAGAGCGACGTGTCAGGCGCCGCCAGGCTGATCGGCTCGTCGGAGGTCCTGGCTTCCAGCACGGATCACCTGACAGCCCTTCGAGAAAAACACCCTCTAGCCCCACCAGACCTAGACTGGCCAGTCCCCCCAGCCTCCCGCTTTCCTGCACCACGTCAGGGGAAGAAGTTGTAGCCGCGGTCAAGCGTTTTTCAAGGAGTTCCGCCGGGGGTCTTGATTTTATACGACCGCGACTGCTAATGGACTTACTATCTCCGACCCTGGGGGACACAGCCGGTCGGCTGGCGGGAGCACTGGCTAAAGTCGTCGACTTACTTCTGTGGGGCGCTCCTCCATCACACCTGCTGCCTATAATATTTGGAGCCAGGCTTTTCGCCCTACAGAAGAAAGACGGGTCAGTGAGGCCGATTGCTTGCTCCTCCACCTTACGCAGGCTAGACGCAAAGATTGCCTGTAATCGAACCAGAGATAAGATTGGCGAGGCGACGGGTCCTCACCAGCTTGGCTTTGCGGTACCAGCCGGGGCTGAGGCCGCGGTACATGCCGCCCGAGCTTTCATCGACTCACGCACGCTACCCGGGGTGCTTGTAAAGCTTGATTTCAAGAACGCATTCAACACCGTAAGACGGGATTACCTGTTGAAGGCGGTTGCGACACATTGACCCCAGCTGACGCACCACGTCAATCAAACGTACCGTACCGCTTCTTACCTGGCCCTACCAGATGATCTTATAGCTTCGGCTACGGGGCTGCAACAGGGCGATCCTTTGCCCCCCCCCCTCTGTTTTGCCTGAGCATCAAAGAGCTAGTCGACTCTCTTAAAAGCCCACTAAACATTTGGTATTTGGATGACGGTGTGCTGGCGGGCAATGTAGACATGGTTGCTGACGACGTTCGGCGCGTGATTGATTTCCAGGAGACTTCGGGTTTGGAGCTGAATCCCAAGAAATGTGAGATATATGTTACAGGCGATACCACACAGGCCCCGGACCTTCGCACGCTTCAAGCTTTACTACCGGGATGTAAGGTTACCCACGACGATGATATGGAGCTCCTGGGAGTCCCCCTTCGGCCGGAAGGGCTCGCACACGCACTTGAAAAATGGCGGAACAAGCTGAAGGACCTCGCCGATAACCTTGCGCCACTCGGCGCTCACCGGGCGCTCTTTTTACTTCGATCCTCGTTCTCAGCTACCAGGGTCACCCACCTTCTTCGCGGAGCCGATCTAACAGGACGGTTGGACGATCTGCGTCCATTGAACAAGTTAACTCTAAACGCCCTTGAAACTCTTCTTAATCTATCGCTGGCGCCTTCCGCTCAAAAACAGTCCCAACTACCGATCTCAAAGGGGGGACGTGGAATCCCGGATCCGCTCGTTTCTGCAGGACCAGCGATCGTCTCCTCCCTTTTCCGATCCGAGAACAATGCCATCGCACTATTAGACGAAGCCGGCATTTGTCAGTACAAGGAACTCAAGAGACGCCTGTTCGAGGAGCTAAAGACAGCATGCAGGGGCGCTCCGGACAACCCTCTGAGCCAACCCGACTGGAGTACATTTTTATACGACGAAGCGTAATGCGGCTTACTTGCGGGCGCTATCGACGACCCCGCAAAGGCTCGCATCCGAGCGGTGTAAATGTGGCCACATCAGTGTAAATGTGGCCACCCCGTTGACAAATTAGCCCATCACGGCTTGTCGTGCATTATGAGTGCGGGACGGCGGGCCAGACATACCGGCATTAACGACACCTTCGGCCGAGCGCTTCAGTCAAGTGGATTCCCCTGCATTCTAGAGCCCCAGGGCCTGTCCGCCGACAATGGTAAGCGCCCGGATGGGATGACTCTCACACCCTTCAGTAGGGGCAAGATGCTTGTCTGGGATGCCACGGTCACCGACTCATTAGCACCTTCAATGGTCCGTGGCGGGGCGATCTCGGCAGGCCACGCCGGTAACCTAGCGGAGACGAGAAAGCTCGCAAAGTACGCCTCAATAGGTTACCCACATGAGTTTCAACCGCTAGCGTTCGAGACCTTGGGCGGCCCAGGCAACCTCACTCGCAAACTTCTCCACAGAGTCGGCGAGCAGCTGAACCTCGCAACCGGAGACAAGAGATCTGCGGCTTTCTTGAGACAGCGCCTCGACCTTGACGTCCAACGCGGGAACGCGGCGTCCGTCCGGGGCACGCTGCTGAAGTGGTCCCAACCCACTCTATACGAGATAGAGCAATATCCCCAGTGCACACGTTCTCAGGAGACAATTGTAGCTCCATCAGTATTCTTAATAAATAGAACCTCTATATATATATATATATATATATATATATATAGAGAGAGAGAGAGAGATGGGAGAGAGAGATGGTTTTTTGCAATACAGTCGTCAATATATACAATTTGAAGACTTCAGCAAACGGGGCTGATGCATCTGGCAGCTCGTTGCGTGATTTTCACGCGCAATAGAGGGTTAGTCAGATGTGTAAATAAAACGAGTTTAAATGAAACGACTAGTAAGTGACATCTTTGTTAAAGGCATTTACACAACCGATAAAGACGACGTACAAGTACCCGGACAGAGCCAACACCCGCTTAACTTATGACTGGAGTACATGGCTCTCGTCCTGTGTACTTCGACCCTCCTTGAATCCAAATTGCTCTGGAGGTAGGGGCTTTTCTATAGTTAAAAACACCCTCAAGATAATCAACTTAGCGAAAATGTTCTTAGGGGCGCGCTCCAACGCGATATCCCGGTAAGGATTTAAATTGTCTGAGTACATAGCTCCCTTGCTAAAACATTGGACGAATCAGCCCAATGTTCGTAAGAGATGCCATCAACACCGCTATTCTTTTTCTTGGATGGCCCGCGCAAAATCTGCACCACTTTGACCACTGTAAACGGCGAATTTATGTGGTGTTGCTCCAGAGCGAATGGTTGCTTAATAACTGGATTAGACGCGGGGCGCTTTGCATCGAGTAGATGGGCAGCGAGATGCTGCCGCAACTGCTCCTTTACATGTTGTGCATTTGTTCAACCAGCGAACAATGTAGACATGGGGTTTGCGCTCTGCTCGCTCAAGCATACCTCCTCTTCAATATATTGGCGCTTCTTCTCTACAAGCAGTTTCTGGTAGGTTGCCCTATGTCGGCCATAAGGCCCCTACGATCAGCAACTACTGGGGGTCGAGCTGCAAAGCCCGCGCTCGGCGCAGGAGCCCCCATACTTCCCGACGTTTTAGGTAGCAGGCCTATGTAAACCAGGGCCGCGCCCGTTTTTGACTCTACTTCTTCATAATTACAGCCGCCTTGACAGTGGCCTCCAAAGCTGGTGGCTCTGTTCAATATCAGAAGTTGATCTTAGCAGCCCTAATTAGCGCGTCAATACACGTAAACCTAGCTGCCAAGACATGTGCGTTGTCAGCTGGCGACGCAGGGCGCGCCCCTGTCCAGGCACACACGGAGACGCCAGTACCAACAGGTGCTTTTGTGCTGGAATATTAAGAACCTCGCCTCCTTGCAATTCTGTCGGATGCTGAAAGTTGTAAGACAGGAGGTCGATAGTGCTTCAATTCAATTCAATTCAAAGGCACCTTTATTTTGACAAAGGGCGGACATTATTTACATTTTACAAACCGTTATTTAGATACATACAATAGTTAGTTTACGTGTGTGTCGACATTTGCGCTGTTAGTGTTTGGAGTTCTCAGTGCCCTCGCCATCTGCCACGAAAACACGTTATTTACACGATCTGTCTTGGCAATTTGTTTTGAAGAAATGGTGTTACCGCTTCTAAGATTGTTTAACTGAATGCTAACCGAATAGTTTGATGTGTTTGATGAGTTTATAATAAGATTGAACATGCGATAATCCGCAGTTCCCGAATAGGGCTCATCACAACAAGAATTTCGGGCAATAGGCTTCTTTCATTTTGGCAAACGTACGTGAATTCATCACGCTCATTAGCGCAATGCAGGTCTCTGTTTATCAGAAGTTTAAGAAGCCCATCTAGCTTCTTGTCGGGGAAGCCACTATCAGTACGACAGTTGAAGTCGCCGCTGCCCAGAGGGTAGCTGGAAGTTTATCCCCGCTAGACCAGCACTGATGGCATCGGCACCTTAGCATAATCGTAGTAAGGTAGCAGGTAAAACAATGTGAGATTGAAACTACTTGAGGTAATTGTCATGCAACACTCACCTCGACACACGCATTGCACTCTGGGTGATTCTGCACACAGTGTTAGCTTACCTAGCTTTACGTCCGCACTTTCTGCTCTTATTCGCGTTAGTTTCGCGTTTTTTGCTGCCGTCTATTTGTGTATCTGGAAATCATCGTTCTGCTTCGACCCCAGGCGTCCATTCTGCTTCTCTGAGCTGGTCGATTTACTACTCTCTCTCGGAAGCTTTCTCTTCCTTTTGCTTCTTAATAATTTTCTTAATGGTTTGTTGAATGCCATTCTCCTCCAAAAAAAATCGAACTTGAGTATAGACTGGGATTTAGTTATCAAACGTTTATAGTTGGGGCACTTTTCCTTCGTACTGCTAACACTACCACAACACAACAGCTCGTGTTTATGTGAGATTAATATTATACTTCTTAACTGGCTTTAAGTTGAAAAGCAATCATTGTTGTACCACTGTGCACACGCGTTGCACAACAGAATAAGTGCAACTTGATACGATCGCAAAACGTTGTTTGCAACACAATAGGCAAAAAAGGGGAAGTCTTTCTTCATTCAATATGAAGAGGGCCGAGAAAGAAATACAAAGAACGAAACCTTCGAAGTGTCAATTGTCAGGGGGAGTCGACAGCGTTCTAACTCCTCATCCCGCCGTTTAGCGTCCCTGCGCCGCCGAGGACCTAGGTTTTATTTCTCTGAAGGTCTCCCAAAATTGAGGATCTCTTTTAGTGTCCTCTTCATCGTCGACTTCTCCGCGTCGTTTTTCTCAGAATTGCCACAGTGAGAACTAAGGCCGAACTCTATTTTGACAAACGGTCTACGAAAGGTAAAAGGCAAAAACGTCCCGCAGCGTTCACTCCTCTTGGAATGTGCGGTTGGCCGCGGCGAGCGTCTAGCGCCTGGCTTTAAACTGGCGTCGTTGTCGTTATCATTACTATTAATGTTGTTGTTGTTGTTGTTGTTGTTGTTGCTGCGGGTGTTGATGTTGTTATTGCTGTTGTTGCTGTCGCGACCACCACCGCCGTCGTCAACCTCGAGAGCACGGCAAAACGGTCCACCTTCGGGGATAACGGTTGGGCTGGCTAGAGTTATTTGCGAGCTCATTTCTCTACATTTCCTTCGAACAGCTCTCTCTCTCTTTCGCTTTCTATCTATCTTTTTGCACTCGCAGTCGCCATTAACCGCAAGGGGCTTCTCTACATCGAACCACAGACGAACAGAGAGATAGACACAGCGTCTCGCACACGATAACCTACGCAGCCCAGAGCGGCACGAGCAGTCCGAACAAGGTCGTGCGTAGGACTAAATAAAGAGAAAATGCAAGGCAGAGGAGGACAGCGAGATGACAACCACAAGGATGAAATCAACAACGACGACGACGACAACAACAACAACTACGATAACCACCACCACGATGAGAACATCCACGGAAGGCGACGGTTCGTCACAGACACAAAAGTGTGGGGATGTTCGGAGGCGGGGCCGCATCACCAGGTAGTGATGGTAAACTTTGTGTGCTAAAAAGCGACCGCCTATAAATGCGGGCAGCAAGGAATTTACGGTGACAGTTTTATGAAGCCCACCCACGAACCGATCCGCGGACCAACGGACCGAACGAATGGATAGAGGATACGCTGTGTTGCTTTTTCAGCTTCTAGTCCCGTTGTCATTGTAATCGTTGCTGTTGTTGCTGTTGTTGTTGTAGTAGTAGAAGTTGTTGTTGTTATCGTCGTTGTCGTCACTGAAGCCCTTCTTCTTCCGTCACGTCGTCCTAGCGGTGCTTACTGCTGCTGTATTTTATTTAGCTGCGCTAGCGCTGTATCATCATACGTCGACATTTTAATATTCTGTATTCACACAGACGAGTATAAGTTAGGTTGATCACAAAGTTCGTAGCATCGGCAGTCTACAATTTTAAAAAGCTTGTGCTGGCTATAACGGTGTAGACATTTTACGGACGTAACAAACATTTCTATCATGTGGATTGGTTTCGAACTGCATTTGTCGCGAAACTGTAAAACGTCAGACCCTTCAGTGACTATGGAGCAGAACGAAAACCGTGCCGTGACGAAATTTCTTTAAAGGCTTAACTGCAACGGAATGTAGTTCTGTGCTCAAATTTAATACCATCATTGGAGCGGCGGGAAATAGCGGAAGAAATGGACACTAGCTATGACGCCGTACATAAAATATTGCATACGCATTTTTGCATGCAAAATTAAAGCAAAGTGGATAACACACTACCTAACAAGTGAACAAGCACTGACACGCGTGCTAATTTCGACTCGATTTTTGAAGAAGGAAATCCCAGGAGTTTTTTGGGCCGATTTGCCCCGCCGTCACCGCCGATAAAATCTGGATCAACCATTTTATTGCAGAACGGGAAGATGCCACCAGCGAGTGGACCGAGCCAATGTTCCAATGTTCTCCGGACTTGGACCCGTGCGACGTTGGTACGTGCGACATGTTTGAAAAACCTTAGGAAGTATCCCCTGGACAGAAATAATAATATGTTTCGTTTTGAGGCCGATTATAGACAAACCAACGGTACTACCCAGCAAGGTCTAATATTGCCGTTGGCGACGTTACCAATCAACAGTGTTATTTCTGTCTAAAATTCGAACTACATAGCTAAGAGGTCATATCGTTCGTTGGCTAGATTAATCACGAACAAATAATAATACTTGTGTCTCTCTGGAAGACTCTACGTGTAGTTGCAGACTCCAATGCATATCTCTCGGATGCGTTGGAGTCTGTAACGATACGTACAAGACTCAGATTGCTTTGGTTGACTCGTATACTGTACAAATAATGTGGAGTTTTTTTGTAGCGTAACTTCGCTTAGCTTTGCAGACAAAGTTGCGTCAGTCTAACAGATCTTAACCGAGCTACGGCCGAGAATGAACCTTAAACCAGACAAGATCCACCATAAAGGGCAAAACATCGTTTATCTTTAAGGTTTATCTAAAACTGTTAGCACTGAGGATTCCTTAAACGGCCACGGCGATGTGGTGGGCCTTCGTATTGTACAACTTACATAGCACCCCACTCGTAGTTACGCGTTATAGGAGAAATGTATGAGTAGAGTTCTGCATTGGGCTGAACAACCACGCTAAATCTGCGTCCACCCAATCGGGCAGGAGGCGTAACGCCGGAACGACTAAGCAGGGTAAGTGACCACAGTCACCACAGGGGACATGTCGCTATATAAAAGTATATATTGCTGCACTCTATATTGGGCGAACAAAGCGTAGGATTTATTTTACTTTTCGCAAACAGAGACAGGCGCCTTATAGGAAATTCGCTGAGATAAGGTGTAAGCCCTACCAAGACTAGTTTGCAAATACATAGGATACTTCTCCATTATAATCGTCGGCTTACTAATTTAATGTTGAAAAAACCATAGTAATAATTAATCTTCCTCGTATTCAATAAACATGATTGAGAAATATAACAAACGATAATAGGGTATAGGATATAAAGTCTCGTAGTTTGCTCTGCGTTTTAGTAGCATACTAAAGAACAGGCGGTTTTAGTACACGCTGCACTGTCACTTACGGGGCAGAGTTCAAATCTAGACGGATTTGTCCGATATTTGTAGGGCCGAGTGGCAAATACGAATTGACTGGAAGGTGCAACCTTCGCTGTTCAGGCCGACAACCGATAGTCAGAGAACAGCACTCAATCGTGGGCACGCAAACAATTTAAACCGAGGGCCCTGCTGCATTGAACCGACGCTGGCTTGCTGCTTAGCAGTCTGTATCGGTTTTGTCTAAATTTCATGCACAGACGCGTTGGGCCAGAATCGATATTGCAGACACCGAGGCTCCTAGGAGCTTTTAGGGGAGAGGTTGCGATATCCCAGCAACCGAGATCAGAAGCTTTTAGGTTTTGCAGGTTGGCAGTTTCAGAAGATCCTTTTCGTAGAAAAAAGCAACTGCAAGATGAGTTTCAAAAGAAAATATATAATATTTTCATTAGAATTATTATGACACTGTCACACATAGGAGTACGTTTCTAGCCACTCGATTGCTCACCAAAACCGATAATATGTCTGCCTGATCTGTAAATATAAATTTGACCTAGAAACTATGTATTTATTGCTCTGATGTTTTGCTTGCCAAGGATTTTCCTTTTAGAGGAACCCTTGGAAAGTTATAAGTCAGCTTTAGAGTTTACACGAGCTGAACTCAGGACTTCGAAAAATTCACGAGGGCACTGAGGGAAAAACGTTTAGACTTCAATCCGCTTATCGTTGAATACATCACCGTTAGAATCATGATATATCTTCATAGGCAAGCAAACGTATTCGCGCTTAAATATATGCATACATGCATGTGTAAAATACATACGAGTGTACATATCTCCGTAGAATATACTGATTTGCAACACGGCTTGGCAAGCGTTCAATTACTCAACTCTATCATTGGCCGAGTGGGCTGGCGGACCTATAGGTGGCGGTAGGAGCCCGCCTGCCGTGCATTTTTGTATTTACATTAACTTGAGAAGATACATACATAATTCAAGTTATGCAATTGGTTGTGAAATCGAGTTTATTGATCAACCCAAATCAAACTACCGTATCCGCTGACACATGCAAATGTACATATATATATATATATATATATATATGTACATTTGCATGTGTCTTGAGTTAAGCCCCGAGCGGGCTGTGCACATGTTCTTACATCACAAATGTATATCTTAATACACATAAATAAATGATAATGTATATATATGTGTGTGTGTATATATATGTATATATATATACACACATAGTATATATATATATATATAGATATATATATATATATATATATATATATATATATATATATTATCTATATATATATATATATATATATCTATATATCTATATATCCTATATATATTATATATATATATATATATATATATAAAATACATTTGCTACGATATAATAATGTAATATAGTTTATGACTAGTCGTGACGCCCGGATGTTCGAAATATCTGCTCCCGCTAAAGACGGGTGAAAACATTTAGTGTTTCACGGAGTTTAGACAACCGCTGTAGAACGGCAAATTTGCGAAAATAGAGGACAATCCCACAGAAACAGTGTCTTACACACATCTTATAATCACAGGTGGCTTTAACTTCATGCTAAGTGACAAAAAGCGGAGAAGAAGTGACGTTACCGAAGCATAGGTCATATCGTCTGCGGGAAAGAGCACGAAAAGCAACCGCGCAGACTCTATGAGAAGCTCGGCTTCTGCAGAGTTCAGTAATAGCAGTGGCAGCCTGAACTGCTTTTGAAATAGAACGACGGTATAGCCAGCTACAGTAACAATAACACCGCGGAGGCGGCTGGCTCACAACCGCAGAAGAAGAAGGCACACGAAGACGATTTTGATGTGGTCCAAAATCGACAAAACAACGGTGGCACGGAAGAGTTAGAAATATATATATATATATATATATATATATATGCCAGACCTGCCAGACTTACAGTTGATCTTGATGACGCCTTGGCGCAGATGTCGCCGGCCGTCGGGTTGCAAGCGCGGCTTACTACTGGCAAGGGGATAAGTGCGAAAGCGGTTTTAGTTAAGTTACATAAACATGGTGATGATGCTGTGCTTTTTGTGGTGCTGCGTGGCGAAGATTACGTGAACTGTTCTAATCCATGTGGCGGCGTTTATATACAAAATGTATATACACTTTGTACTCGATGTCATAACCACTACTATCAATTTAAGTCTAGTTTATTGTAGCATTGTCTTAATAATAGGTACTGAGATATCGGACGCAATCAACGAATAACTATTATATGTTCAAACGTTTTCCAATCAATGCGGATACACAAAACGGCAAACGAAAACAATTTGCCCATTTCCATAGCAATTGAAACCAATCGAGTTCTTTATACACCATGCCATTGAAAATATGTGTCGCTGTTTAAGGCAAGCAGGTTCTTCTGCAAAGTCCGTTTGAGCTCACGGCGTACTTGAAGCCGTCTTCACTTAAGCGCCATCTATGAGGTAACTGTAACGAATTCCCAAAATAGATACTGAAAATTCGCGTTTTATTCTTATTTACCATGGTCTAAACGATTATGATAATATATAACAAAAAAAAACTGGTAAAGCATCGGCCGTCGAAGCGGATCAGGAATGTTTTTGCCTGATAAGGAGTTTTTTAAAGATTTAGATCGCAAATGTTTGGCTAAAAACCAAACCCATAGGTTTGGCAATTTAGAATATTAATAATTTCAGTTTAACATTGTATTTACTTTGATCACCAAAGAATGTACGCAAAAGGCAGTTTTTTTTCAGACGTATGATGTAGTGGCTTCTTGCAAAGAAGAAAAGGTGAATTAGCCCATTAACTGCCTTGAACGGACGCATTTTGCTTGAATAGTACAAAACTGTTTGCTAAAATGAATATCGTTTTGTTCTCGTCACGCGATCACACAAAGCATAACCTATAGCTCAATGTTTTCAACAAATATCTTTACTGCCGAGCTGACAGCCGGCCAAGACCTACCGATCCCGTAGCTTATTCTTTATGTGTTAAAGGTTGCAGTTGTGTCTTCTAGGCATAGTCAATATATTTCGGGTATTTTCGTGCAGGCTGCATTTGGCGGCAGTGCAGACAGGAAAGCAGAAGGCACGCCCTTAGCGCGCTTGGACGTGCGAGGTGCTTGTTGCGTTTTCCACTGCATGCGAAATGAGCATGTTGCATTCGACAAGCCAACCTGCATCTAAAATGTTTGCCATAGACAAGTTTAAATATATATATATACAGGGTGTGACTGAACGAATTTTATAGCAATACATAAAATTGTAGAGCTCGTTAAAACGAATATTTTTTCCAATGGAACATGTGCTCTGAGAAGTCTTGTTTCGGAGTTACAGTGAAATTACTACAATTTGTGACACTGGTGTTTTTGCCCGACATAGGAGCACAAAATGTGCTGTTGCGAGACAACCAGTCTTCCTAGACAGAAACTAAGCACACCGTCGTGTTCGTGATAAAATTCTGCTCCATCTGATGAATATGCAAGGCCGGTCAGAAGACGCGACATGGTCGCTTAGAAGAAAATTCGCCAAAAATGAAGTTCTTCATTAGCGTTCACGCCAAATACTTTAGAATCATAACCCTACAACCACTCACAGCGCTCAAAGCGGACATATTCAGCCAATGCGCAATTCATGGCGATCATTTTGGTACCAAACATATGTCAATGCGAGCTGTGATTGCGGAGTAATTACGAGTTTTCGGCGGGATGTCCAGATTAAGTGCATGAAAAATGACGCGCTGCGGCTGTCGCGCGACACGTCGGCGGTAGTGAACGTCGCCACACAGTCATTTTACATGCACTCAATCTGGACATTCCGCCGAAAACTCGTAATTACTCCGCAACCACAGCTCGCATTGACATATGTTTGGTACCAAAATGATCGCCATGAATTGCGCATTGAATAGGTCCGCTTTGAGCGCTGTGAGTGGTTGTAGGGTTATGATTCTAAAGTATTTGGCGTGAACGCTAATGAAGAACTTCATTTTTGGCGAATTTTCTTCTAAGCGACCATGTCGCGTCTTCTGACCGGCCTTGCATATTCATCAGATGGAGCAGAATTTTATCACGAACACGACGGTGTGCTTAGTTTCTGTCTAGGAAGACTGGTTGTCTCGCAACAGCACATTTTGTGCTCCTATGTCGGGCAAAAACACCAGTGTCACAAATTGTAGTAATTTCACTGTAACTCCGAAACAAGACTTCTCAGAGCACATGTTCCATTGGAAAAAATATTCGTTTTAACGAGCTCTACAATTTTATGTATCGCTATAAAATTCGTTCAGTCACACCCTGTATATATATATATATATATATATATATATATATATATATATATATATATATATATATATATATATATAATATATATATACATAAAACCACTAGTTTATTTGAAGTTTGCAGTTATGTGAAGTGTATTCGGAAACGTATCTGCCAGTGAAAATCGTAAAACATTATTATTATTATTAGGTTCAAAACATTTTTGAGCTCTGGCGCGCTCAACCGCGTGACTGGGAGTGATCGATCACACGCAACCGCCTCATCAGAGACTGCCGCGCTTTCTGCGCGGACAGACGCGTCATCGCCAGCACAAGTTGCTGCAGCCGTTGTGTGTAAACACACATAAAATAGAGCGTTCGTATTCGATCAAGCGCAAACGTTTTGGAAGCACTAATCGCGCTATTAGTATTATAGGCATGACCTCTGCAGCCGACAATCCTATTCCCACCGTTGCCCGGCGCAGGGAGCGCGTATTCGTCTCCCGGATTTCTTCTTTCTTCGCGGCATCGGGCGTACAGAGGAAGGCTGCGCCCAAGCTTAAAGCTTCGCCATAAGTCTGGAAGCTGCGATCAAAATCAACACACTCTCGTCATTTTACATACTCGAACGAGACGAGAACGACGGGAAAATGCTCGGCCTAAATCTCTGGGCCTCGAGGGCTTCATAAAGTTCTTTGTCAATCATCCGCTGCGCGAGAACGCGTTTGAAAAATGCGAGAAGCACTTCTGATCTGGATCATCAACATAGCGGGTCAACAATGCCTACCCCAAATGCTATGTGGTACCTAAGTGTATCATTGTGGACGGATATTACGTCTGTACTTGTTAACATGCTATTATTCTGTTGTTTGATCACCATGGATCCAAATGTGTATATTCGCCTGCATAAATCACTTGTGCCGGTAAAAATTAATCTAGGCTTATGATTAAGTGTGTTTAGAGAATATTTCTAAAAAGGCTCTTTCCAAGATGTGATATGAAGCCGAATCTCGTAACTTTTCCTTCTGTCAACTTTACTAATGAACAACGATAAGTGGATAACTTCAAACCTTAATGACCGCTTCGTTTATGTGCGAATGGTTAATACTAAAGTTAAATAATGCGTATACCGACTTATATTGCAAACACTGAAATCATCAGAAACATGTTTGATCGGCGTGTAAATAGAAAATCGCACAACAAGGCTGTTTCGCGGGCTTCCCTTCACCCCAGCCTCCTTCCACCCGTTATTCGGTGAATAAAGGCGTGTTCTCTTCTATTATATGATTATTACCACCATTATTATTATTATTGTACTGCTGTTGCCATCGCTATATACGGGCGCTTTTATTAGTTTTAAATTTGCATTACTCGCATTGATGTCTGTGAAGTCATTGACTGATAGAGCATCGGCGCAGGACCCAGTTGCTGACGTTTGCTGGAGGCGCGTAGCACTTCTGCAATAGTTGAGGAGTTCAGGAGTTTTCAATGAAGTCACTTGTGCTGTGTCTTCTGGTACTAATACAAACCTTACGACTACCACCACTTTTGCTACTACGAGCCCAACCTTGCTGCAATCAGATAGCTAGTAGTTCTATGACAACAAACCTCTCCTAAACAAAGTCAAACAGCCCAACTAAAGCGCAGTAGTGATAGGTGTTCTCTAGCATTGACCTCGTATCTGGATCACCGACTTCTGCGTGTTTCGCGTTCGTTCTCTTTCATGATCTTTATCTTTCTGCTGTTGGTTGCCCTTGGTTGCCACTACCAACTCCTCGCCGACCTGGCCGGCGTATCTGCGGATAAGGCTGCTCTTTTTTTCGCGTCTCGACGCCCTATTGCTAACATTGTTACTATGCGCACCTCATTGACTTGCAAATGTATGCCGTCTTCGTGAACGTTACGACAACGGCGACAACAAAACGCCTTGAAGAAGAAGTAGAAGAAGAACAAAACGTCTTCGTCGTCGCCGTCGTGCCCGTCTCGTTGAAGGCTTCGTCGGACTCAACTCAACAACTCGTGAAGACTTTGAGGCGTCTCTCTAAGAACTCGATATGCACCAGTCGCGTCCCAATATTCACGGGTCTATACGCATATATATATATATATATATATATATATGTGAACCAAAAAGTTCGGACTGCAGCGTCGGAGAGAGACGTTTTTCGGAAGTAAATAACAAGAAAGGAATAAGTATCACGTGGATTGGTTTCAAACTGCGTTTAGAGCAAGTCGCGCAACTATAACATACCAGAACCTTCATTCAAAATGAAGCAAAACAAGTACTGTGCTGCATTTTTTGAGTGCTCAACTGCAACTAAAATTAAAACTTTTTTTTTATAATGGTGAGAGGGAAAAATGCGTTTACGCACACCCAGAGCGGGTAGTGTGGGACTCGCTGCCGATGTTGTTGGCATAATACCCACTAAAAACCTTTCACCTAAATGGCCTCAGGAAGAGGCGAGGAGCTGGAACCATTCTTTAATATTACTTCAACCCCTACTTCTTCCTTAGGGTTGAGTGATCAGAGCGCACATCGCAGTCTGCACCAGATCTTTCTGTTCAATAATCGTCGCGGCAAAATCCTTTATGATGTGCCAGCTTTGGGTGTCTTGCAGAAGGGCCTGACCCATTTGTTCACAGGTTACCGGGGGTTCCCGGTCTAAGAGCCGCGCCAGCTCCGCCCTGTTCGCGCTGAAAGCCGTGCATACTTCGAAGGTGTGTTTGGCATCGTCTTCTTCTCCTGAGTCGCAGATAATGCATGCTGGCGACGGAGCACGTCCTATGCGGTGTAGGTATTTTCTGAAGGTGCAGTGGCCCGTCAAAAATTGGGTTAGAGGGTACGACAGTGATCCCTCTCGCCTTTTAAACCACTCTCGGAGATCCGGGATAATAGAGCGAGTCCAGAAACCCGGCTGGCCCGCTTGGATCTCCATCCATCTATTGTTTCACGCGCCTAGTGTCTGACGACGTGCGTCTTCTTTAGAGATAGAGGAGTCCGCACGGCGGACTGCGCACTCCATAACCCAGAGATCCCAGGGGATCTGCCTGGAGAGTACTTGAATGGCCGCGGTAGACGCAGTTTTGTTGGCCCTTGCAATCTTTAGGGCCAGCGGCCTCTGCGTTCTATCCAAAAGCCGTCGGCACGTAACCCGCTTAGCCGTACGCTGCCACAGCGGGGTTGCGTAAAGCATAATCGTCGTGCCCGTCTCGTTGAAGGCGTCGTCGGACTCAACTCAACAACTCGTGAAGACTTTGAGGCGTCTCTCTAAGAACTCGATATGCACCAGTCGCGTCCCAATATTCACGGGTCTATACGCATATATATATATATATATATATATATATGTGAACCAAAAAGTTCGGACTGCAGCGTCGGAGAGAGACGTTTTTCGGAAGTAAATAACAAGAAAGGAATAAGTATCACGTGGATTGGTTTCAAACTGCGTTTAGAGCAAGTCGCGCAACTATAACATACCAGAACCTTCATTCAAAATGAAGCAAAACAAGTACTGTGCTGCATTTTTTGAGTGCTCAACTGCAACTAAAATTAAAACTTTTTTTTTATAATGGTGAGAGGGAAAAATGCGTTTACGCACACCCAGAGCGGGTAGTGTGGGACTCGCTGCCGATGTTGTTGGCATAATACCCACTAAAAACCTCTCACCTAAATGGCCCCAGGAAGAGGCGAGGAGCTGGAACCATTCTTTAATATTACTTCAACCCCTACTTCTTCCTTAGGGTTGAGTGATCAGAGCGCACATCGCGGTCTGCACCAGATCTTTCTGTTCAATAATCGTCGCGGCAAAATCCTTTATGATGTGCCAGCTTTGGGTGTCTTGCAGAAGGGCCTGACCCATTTGTTCACAGGTTACCGGGGGTTCCCGGTCTAAGAGCCGCGCCAGCTCCGCCCTGTTCGCGCTGAAAGCCGTGCATACTTCGAAGGTGTGTTTGGCATCGTCTTCTTCTCCTGAGTCGCAGAGAATGCATGCTGGCGACGGAGCACGTCCTATGCGGTGTAGGTATTTTCTGAAGGTGCAGTGGCCAGTCAAAAATTGGGTTAGAGGGTACGACAGTGATCCCTCTCGCCTTTTGAACCACTCTCGGAGATCCGGGATAATAGAGCGAGTCCAGAAACCCGGCTGGCCCGCCTTGGATCTCCATCCATCTATTGTTCCACGCGTCTAGTGTCTGACGACGTGCGTCTTCTTTAGAGATAGAGGAGTCCGCACGGCGGACTGCGCACTCCATAACCCAGAGATCCCAGGGGATCTGCCTGGAGAGTACTTAAATGGCCGCGGTAGACGCAGTTTTGTTGGCCCTTGCAATCTTTAGGGCCAGCGGCCTCTGCGTTCTATCCAAAAGCCGTCGGCACGTAACCCGCTTAGCCGTACGCTGCCACAGCGGGGTTGCGTAAAGCATAATGCTGTCTACTACCGTCGCCAGGAGACACCTCTGATCATTGGAAGCACCCCGTGTGCGCGGCAGCAATCTTGCAAGTTCGGTAGTAGCTTTGGTGGCTTTTGCAGCCGCGTAGTGCACATGAGGCGTGCCTGTCAGGCCGGTATCCAGAAGCACTCCTAAGTATTTTGCTTCGCTGGAGAGGGCAATGTTGTGTCCCTCTAAGGTCAAGTTGAGATGGGGAGTGCGCTTCTGCCCGTTTAGAAATATTGCTAACGTTTTGTGTGGAGCCAGGCAGAGTCCGTGCGGAGCGAGCCAGATGGAGATGTCTTGCAAGGCGCCAATTGCTGTCCTCTCCAGCTCCCTGGCATCCCGCGACGTAATCACGATAGCCAGGTCATCCGCATAGGCTATTGATTTAACGTTAGGAGGGTGAGGCAGACGTAGAACATCGTCGTATGCAATGTTCCATAAAGTTGGGCCCAGCACGGAGCCTTGAGGTACCCCTGCGGTAACAGGATAGGACTTGCCTTGATAGACCACCGTACGTTGTGACAGTTAAGATGCTAAAATCCTTCTAAGATAGGGCGAGATAGAAGTCCTTGCTAATGCGTCATTAATGGAGTTCCATGAAACTGAGTTAAAAGCGTTCTTGATGTCAAGTAGAATTGCTAGGCAATGCGATCTCGTTTCTGAGCGAGTACCTCTCTGGGTTTCGGCTATAGTTAAAAGGCTCTGAACTGCGTCATGTGTTAAGTGGCCCGAGCGAAAGCCGTGTTGGTCCTCTGAGATCACTTTCTTGTCGTCCAACTCCTTCGTCAGCCGCATATGTATAAAATGCTCGACTGCCTTGGAGAGACTGGGAAGGATGCTGATAGGCCTAAAAGCAGAGGGGTCACTTTGGGGCGACGCGGTTTTAGGAATCAGGACAAGGTCGGCCTTTTTCCAGTCGTCGGGGAATGTGCCCGATCATAAGATGGCCTCCACCATTTTCATAAAAACAGTTGGATGATTCTCTATAAGCATTTTAACGGCTTCTCCTGGAATGCCGTCTGTTCCCGGTGCCTTACGCGGTCGGATTTTCTTGACGACCTTTCTCACTTCCTCCATTGTGATGGCGGGGAAGTCTAACTTCTTGGCGTCGAAGTTTGGCCTTAGTGGTTGGGGGTCCGAGGGAAACAGCCCGCCGATGACTTTTTGAGCGAGGTCGGGACTTGGCGGTGGTTTTGTTTTATGATCGATATTGTCAATTCTTCTAAGAACTCTTTAAAAACCTCGGTAGAAACGTTCGGGGAGATGTATATTGAGTAAATGGCCACCTTATCTATGGTGATAAAAGAGAAGTGCACTCCTCGGTGCGCTCCAGTAGGGTAAGCAGACGACGTGGTTCGATATACAGCTGAGGACCCGTTTGATGCGTGCACAGCCGCTGCGTGGAGCCGGCTTTTGGGGGGTTTCGGAGGCCAGGATAAAATCGATATCTTTAGAAGCGGTAAAATGTAGTGCCATGTCTAACGCCGGGGCGGACCTATTTAGGTTGACTTGTAAAAACTTAATATCCATGGTTCTTTGTTGTTTTCCGTAGTGCCTCTACTCGCTTGCTTGTAGGCCGGGCATTGCATGGAGGTTGCGTAGTGTCCGTCTTGCTGGCAGTGGTAACAGTGCGGCAGAGCCCTACAGTCCCGGGCCACATGCCCTGCCTTCCCGCACTTGTAGCACAAAGGGCTTGTGGGAGGTGGGTTTGTGCAGGCCCGCGTTTGGTGCTCAAAACTGAGACACTTTGAGCACTGGGATACATTTACCAGTTCGTCCAGACGGCAGCGAGACCAGCCGATCTGAATGTGTCCCCGGCGCTGGTGCCGCGCTGCCGCTTCTGGTGGGAGTCTCACCACGCATGAAGAAGTCTTGCCGTCCCGTGTCAGTTTAAAAGCGTTAAGAACAATCGTTTCCTTCTCTGTGCCATCACGTGTTAGGGCTTCGAGTACGTCGTCTGCGTTTATCGTTTCGTCGAGATCTCTAATAATTATTGCTTTAGTTCGGGGGGATGTTTGGACGGTTGCCGTAAGGGAGGCCTTGTCTTGAATTTCTTCGGCCAACTTCGCCATAGCGTTTGGAGTCGAGGCCTTGACTAGTAGTTTAACTTCACCGGACGCTGTTTTAGAGACCCTTTTGACCTGGATTCCTAATGCGTCCGGGTCGAGCTTAGAGCGTAGATCCCGGACAGCATTAGAAAAGCTACGGCTTCCCAAGTTAATAGTAAAATTAAAACTAAATTATATATAGTTCACGGAACTAACATACCGGCACACAAATGGATTGCCTCATTTAAGAGAGGCAGTATGGGCACCGAGAATGCTCCATCGGGCGCCAAAAACTGTTGTAGAAAAAAACTGTGCTAGCACTTATGGATTAAAAAAAAAACGAAAAATGCCTACCGCATTATATAACAATCGAACAAAAATTGATCTCGTTTTCTTCGAAACCTTCGAGACCTTTGAGGTCACATGATTTTTCGGTCGATTTGTATACATTAACAAAACCTGGATCTACCACTTCACTCCGGTACGAGAACATGCCACCAAGCAATGGTAAAGAGGCACATCTCATCAAGATGGTTTTGGTTTTATTTGTCTTCTGTTAATTAACAACCTTTCTATAGTAAAAACGAAAACTGGGACTGCACTTACACTCTTGGTCCTGCTAAAGGAACGCGTCATCGCACTACGACCCGCAATACAGAAGAGGACTGTGCTGTTTCACCATGACAATACGCTCGCATGTCTCATCTTGCCATGACCAAATTACGCGAACTAAAGTTTCAAATTGTAAAGCACCCTCCACGTTCTCCGGACCTACTCCATGTGACTATTGTCTGTTGGAAAACTTCAAAAAGTACCTTTTCGGAAAGAAAAGGAGGCTGTCTGCTTTCAAGTGTATCAGTACTCATGAGTAAAGCTATGTGTATTCTAAATATCAGAGCAACGATCATGCGATGTACTCCGTTGAAGAGTATTTTAGGTCTAAATATTCTGAGTAGTTTGCTCATGATGTAAAAGCTAAAGAGGATCGTTGGGCTAGATGTGTTGAGTTTCGGGGGGGGGGGGCTATACTGATCAAACAAAGATACGTACTCGTGTCCGTCTACTGCTTGTGTTTCATGGTATGACCTTCTTGATTCACCTAGTATATATATATATTTTTTTTATAAAGTTAGCAAGAATGTAACAGTAAAAAAGTTTAGATGTGTTTTTAGAGCCCGCCATGCCTCCAAAAAATGTGAACGTAAAAGACCGTGAAATCGACGATAGCTTCGTAACGCAATCTCACAATTTATATTTGCGATATGAATTCTGCCGAAATAAACAGCAAAAATTCCGGTTATGGGCAACGCATTTGTATGAGTTCCTAAAAGTTTGTCCAAACGCCCCTACTGCTGCGGAAAACGTCGGAAACATTTGGCGCGTATTCGGCGAGGACAGTATTTTAAAAACTGCGTGCTACAGTTGATTCGCCAACTTCCAATTCGAAAATTTACACCTTCTGATGAATCTCGTTCTGGGAGGCCTATTTTGCTCGGGCAAGACTGCTTGCGCAAAACTGTGAAACAGATTTCGCGTGTGGCTACGGATGAATTATACGTGGACTTCGGGGTGTGTCATCAAATCATTGTCACTCACCATTGCGCTTATGGCTTCGTTTTAAAGTTGAACCAATGAATACCTCACGATTTGAATGAGCATAGCAAAGCGGAGCAAATAGCCAAATACCCTTCTTAGCTTGCCAGACACAATGAATGGCCGTTCTCCGAATCGAATCGTTACCTGCGACGAGAAATGAATTCTGCGACGACTATGCGAAACGAAAAGGATCCTGGTGTGGCCCAGACCAGCTTTCCCGGGAGATGACAAAGAGGCTGAAATTAAATACAAAGAACAAGAAATCCTATAGAAGAGTGAATAAAAAGGACACTGTCTTGCAGCAAGACAACGCGAGGCCGCATGTAGGCTTATTCAGCCTCCGCATGATAGCAAGTTTCGAATGGGAAGTTTTGACACATCCGTTGTACTCACCGGACATCGCACCGTCAGACTACTATTTATTCGGATGTGTACAAAGCTATCTATAGAGAAATAAATTCACTTTACTAGAAGTTGTAAGAGCATACGTGAAGACATTGCTCGGGATCCAGAAACTAGATTGTTTGCCGTGGGAGTCGATAGTCAGTGCAGATACGGTAAAAAAATTGTGGCTAACAATGAAGAGTACTTTCTGAATGAATATTATCAGCTAACTTGTTCATTTTTTAGATTGATTTGAAAGACGAAAAATTCAGTTACTTTTTGTCGTGAAATATATAAATAAATATATATATATATATATATATATATATTTACATATATACGAGGTGTGTTCAAAAAGTATCGCGACTTTTGTGTTTTTTCAAAAATTATTCATTTATTCATGAATATCTATTTTGTCCCCTTCAAAGTAATCCCCATGAGATATTATACACTTGTGCCAACGGTTTTTCCAATCTTCGAAGCACTTCAAAAAACCATTTTTTTTATCTTGTTCAGCTCCTCCTTCGATGCCGTCTTTATCTCGTCAAGCGTAGCGTAACGTCGTCCTTTCATGGGCCTCTTCAGTTTAGGGAACAAGAAAAAGTCACAGGGGGCCAGACCTGGGGAATACGGTGGCTGCGGCACCATTAGTGTGTTGTTTTTGGCCAAAAACTCGCGCACAAGCAACGATGTGTGAGCAGGGGCGTTATCGTGGTGCAAAAGCCAATTTTTGTTCTTCCACAAATCCGGGCGTTTCTGGCGGATTGCTTCGCGCAAATTGCGCATAACTTGCAGGTAATATTCCTTATTGACCGTTCTACTCTGTGGCAAGAACTCATGATGCACCACGCCCCTGCAATCGAAGAAAACTGTCAGCAAAACTTTCACATTCGACCGAACTTGGTGCGCTTTTTTCGGTCTTGGTTCGTGCGGCAGCTTCCATTGAGATGATTGAGCTTTGGTTTCCACGTCATAACCATAAACCCACGATTCGTCACCAGTTATGACCCTCTGGAGCAAATTTGGGTCGTCGCGGACAGAGTCCAACATCTCATTAGCAATGTTCATGCGATGCTGTTTTTGGTCGCAATTGAGCAATTTTGGTACGAATTTCGCGGCGACCCGTCTCATGCCCAAATCATTGATAAAAATCGAATGGCACGAGCCAATCGATATGTTTAGGTCCTCAGCAACTTCTCTAACGGTGATTCGACGATTGGCCAATACCATTTTCTCCACTTCATTAATTTTTTCGTCTGTTGTTGAAGTGCTCGGGCGTCCGGCACGCTCTTCGTCGTTCACATCTTCTCGGCCTTCTGAGAACATTTTGTACCACCGATAAACGTTGCTTCGGTCCAAGGTAGCTTCTCCGTATGCCACAGTCAACATTCGGAATGCATCCGCGCACTTAATTTCGTTTTTCACACAAAATTTGATACAGGTTCTTTGATCCATTTTTTTGAATAGGTAAAAATCGAAGACGATCCAAAACACGTGCAAGCAAAGCAGCTGTCAACAATTAAGTGAACATTCAAAATGGCCGAGCTTGTCGGCATAAGTGAGAGACATGAGTACCAACATAACGCCACAAAAAATATGCGTTTTTTATTAAAGTAACCACGATATTTCCATACTAGCCAGACAACAATGAATGGAACATCGAAAAAGTAATGAATTAGAACATGTCCCAGTTGTTTTAATAGAAAGCTGCAGCAACTCACGTTGTTTTATTATACCAGGTTTTATCCAAAGCGTCTTTGCTGTTTACTGGGTTAGTTCAGTTTCTGCACGGAGCATCCGCGTACTTCAATATCGTTCTATATTGCGTTTTTCGTACGCTAGGGGCCTATCTATAAACATTTCGCAATGACGCACAATAAAGCTGCTACTGCAACTAACAAATGCTATGCCGAAACGCCGAAATTTTATGAGGCACGTTAGAGACAACTAGCATTGGTAATAGATTGAGCCCAGGCTCATTCAAGGCAGGGCATCAACGAATAGCATTTCATTTGTGTCCGGCATGTGTATACACGCGATATGTATAGTCGGCATCGAATAAGCCTGTCGTAGTCATGTAGACACCTTGGGAATACCTTGGGAAACGGTATTTTATTTTTTTTCAAAATAGCTCCCTCTCTGCAATGCACTGTGTCACTTTTATTCCTACTCTTCGAACCATTTTTAAACCGTCGTTTGGAATCGAGCTGAGTTGCTCCTGCAAGTTTTGTTTTATTTACTTTACTACAACTGTACGTCGAGCCCGGTGGCATGGTGGATTGAGTCTGCGCCTCGCAACCGGAGGAGACATATAGGTTCGAGCCCCACCGTTGCACATTTGTATTTATAGGGGTCCGTCTATGAAGCAATGCGAAAAGCAGTCCCACGGACGTTAAATCTTGGCTGAGAGTCAGCCCCGAAAGTACTTTTTTACTAATATTGTACATTCTATAGTCTCGAAACGTTGTTCCTTAATTTTTTCTTCGCTGAAGCAGAAAAAGTCGCACAGACCCAGGTCAGACGAATAGAATGGTTGCGAAAATATATAAACCGGTTGTTCTATTAAATCATCTGAAATCACTAGCGAAGTGTGGCTGTATTCCTTCGTGACTATAGAACCAGGTGGCAAAAATTCAAAGAAGACGACTTCCTTGTAGTCGACAAACACAGTCTAAATAACCTCGGCGTTGGGCTTGCTCAGTCTGAGTTTCTTCGTACGACTTCCTCGTTGCTATAATTTCAACTTCGCTGCTACTTTTCTGAGGCAATAAATACGGTCAAGACTGTTACAACTCATTTTCAAGATATTTCTAACTTCTCAGCTATATTCTTGATGGCCAGTCGGCGATTTTTAAGCACGACATCACGAGCTTGTCAACGTTTTCTTCTGTTATGGACGTCAAAGGCCTTCCCGAACGGAGGCAATCTTCAGTTTCTTTACGTTTGTCGGAGATCGATCGATGGTATTTTTCATGGTTGAGTATGGTATCCCTGAAGTTCGATACATCTAGTCCAGCGATCCTCAATAGCCTTTATACCACAAGCAAAATATGCAGAATATTTGATCCTCAAATACTTGTTTACGGTAGCGTATTACATCATTGTTGCTCTGATACCTCTGGCCACAAATACAATTCTAAACAAATCCGCATAATACTTATTGTATATGTATTTTTTGTTTTGTTTATGTTGTAACCTTTTATTGGCTTATATATATATATATATATATATATATATATAAGAGGTAACAATTATCTCCTTATGAGCGTTTACGCCGGATCAAATAAATTCAAACGTCACATAACCTCTAAGTCCAGGCTAGTGGGGTTCCACGCGCAGAGGCTGCGTTACCCCGCTGAATGTCTAGAGATAGTCTCTGGTGAAAGTATGCGACAGCTCTAGTGTCCCGTGTCGAACGGTTGGCCGCCTTGCCGACTCGTTGAATAAGTTTGTACGTCTTCGCGCCAGGTCCCCCTCAGTGTTTCAGATGCCAGCGGACAGAAGTCGTAAAGGAAGGGGAGAGTGTCATTTCCGCTCCATTGAGCTTTAGCATCTGAAATGCGTAGCCTTTCTGGCAGGTCGAATTAACGTGACTCCAGTTTTGGTTGCACCTATCACCAGACCGAATATTTCGAACACTAGAACAGCACACTCCACCACTTGCACCGCCTTCTGCGCGTCAGCATGTATTGCAGTTGGTTGAATACGAGCAAATAAGTAAGATCATATCATCAGCTTAGACGATGGGCTTACAGGACCCTCCTGATGCGACCTCCTCTATAATGAAGTTGATCAAGATGACAAACATAACGGTTCTAAAATTAATCTTTGCGGCGTCCCGGTATTTACTCTTTCTGAAGGACGATTCAAAACAACCTATCTCTGCTGCTTGCTGACTCTCTGCTAGGTTAGACCTAAACCAAGACACAACAGTGCCATCACAACCAAGAATTTCGGGCATATGTAGAAACAACGAATGATTTAGGCAGAAACATTCAAAAAGACACCGAAGCAAAGTTGGTTGTTTATATAAAGAACTTACAACTTCCTGGTAGAGATAAGATAGGACAAGTTCAGTTGAGGGTGCCTTACGAAATCCAAACTGATTTCTCGAAAAGACACCAATCGAACTAAGATGCCCTTCGAATCTAAAGTTAACCACGTTTTCCAAAATTTTTGATAGGTAATTCACTGCAGAAATTAGAGATAAGACACAGTTTTTAGCAGCAACACGATAGCATATGAACCAATGTTCCAAGAACCTCGGCGCTAAAAATCTAGGTTTTACGTCTAAAATTACAGAGTGTCAATAAATAAATTCCTCAAACATTAGATGACGTTACGCAATTGCAGGAATAACAACAGAAGGTGGACCGGACAGTTTCACAGTGAGGAACAAGTTAAGCGGATAAACCCAAATAAAAAGGATGCTACAATTAAGACGATATGGGGTTATCGTCTCCGCTCGAGCGTGCGCTGGTGAAGTCGTGGTTGTACATACGACTCTAGCTAGGGCCTTCAAAAAGTTTAAATTACTTCTAGGCTAGTTATTAAAACTACTGGGTACTATTTACTAGTAATTAATGAAGCGAAGGTGGTACAGCTTCATTTAGCGGGCAAGCTTAGTCAGGGCATGGTGTCCGAGCTAGAAAATCTTAAGGCCCAGAAAAAGTTTGTGATATGCAGTAGTAAATGATACAAGGATACGAACAGACTAAAACCTGCTGCAACTGACAAGGGAATATAAGAAAAGTACAAGTTGAAGACGAAGCAAAGCGCTGAGAAAATTGCTCCGAAGGAAAGCGCTGCAAGAGTAGCTCGTAGCTTGACAGCCTACCACAGTAGCGTACTGCAGGTCATAATGCATGGTCTTAAGATGAATGCCTAAAATATATAACAAATTTGTAATATTACAAATAGACAAACCAAGATTTGTTGAAAAAGAGCTAACTCTTATTGCTCAAAGATCGACAAGTAACATTTAGGCAGAATTCAGCTTTTTTCCATATAGACAAGCAAACTCAAGCTTAGCTCGAGCCCCGGGGTCTTTTGCATTTGAAGCATGGTCACCGTTCTCGCCGGATTTGAACTCGTTTGGCTATTTCCTGTAGAGATTCTTGATGCCAACGTTTGTACTGTCAGATACAGTTCCGCCAAGGCCCTTTAGCAATATTTGTGAAGTAATTTTAGTTTAGTGGTAATTTTCCTAGAGAACACCTATCCTGGTTAACCCGGCATATACACCGAGCGCAATGCGGTTAGTAGAAAAGCTATTTACTTGCAGTCGCGATGTCGTAGTTCAACTATAGAGCCAATTGACTTTAAACTGGTAATCAAGTACAGACGGTGAATGCAGGGGCTAAGTATCTAAGTATTGATATCTCTTTCCTAAATCCTTGCTGTTCTGCTGGTATTACTTTCCCTTTATCAGGCTGGCTTTTTTCGATGATTTCGGGATTTGCCCCGTCTTCATATGCTCAATGAACAGCGCCGTACAATACGGTGTGAGCGCCAGCGGTAGCTTGCCACTACCAAAAGAGAGACTTTTTTTTTACCTGCACTGTTTTACGTTTGGTGTTATTGTCGCTCTGGTTGCTTACCCTTTTTCCCTTCCAGCTATTTCCAGCTAACTTTTCCTGCGTCTGTTTATTGTCTGTCTATTTCTAGTTCTCGCCCTAGCCCCTGTTTGCGCTCATTTAGCCGAATGGAATGGCAAGGCGTACTCAAGTTTACGTTTGCGCTTTTTGCAAGGTCGTATGTTGGCGGAAATGCAAGATCGTGCACCGGCTTGCAGTAGAGGCTGTTTTCCTATTCAGCCCGCATCATTTATCCACGTCACAATGAACAGCTCAAGTCAGATCCAAGTCAGATACTAAGCTGACTGTATTTAGAATAGAAAAGAAAACGTCTTTATCTTTACCGAATAAAGGGTGAGAGAAAGCTGGCGTGGAAGTTTAATGTTTGCGATGCATTTTTGTATAAGCACTATTTGACTCCTACGGCTGATCGTTCGCAAAAAGCGGTCAATAGAATTTAAGCTTACAATCTGTGACAGTACTTTTGCGTCGTTGTTCTCAAATGAAGTTAACAGCGACGAAAGGTAAACAAAATTCAGCTCGACATCACGTTTTCTTCAGATCCTGTTCAGGACTGTTCTCTGAAAATAATCACTCATACCTATGCGCTGGCAGGGTCTCACCTATACAGACAAGTGAGCAATAAAAAAAATAACATTGAATTATACATACACAATTAATTTATGCACACCAAGAAACACCTTTGAATGCTCAGTGGCGAAGCAACGAAACGTCATGTTTACAAAGATCTCCGATGCGTGCAGAAAGCGCAAGATCCGTCAACGTAATTACACCTACTTCCCGCGTAACATTTGCTGTAGGCAGTGTTGACCCGTTTACCTGCTAGTCCAGATTGGGAAAGCCATGGTTCAGACAGAGACACTTTGGAGCAGAGAGCTCCATCCCATTATCACTGCGCCGGCGGTTGTTGCTGTCGACAGCGAACTGCAGCGTAGAATGCGATGAGTAAAATCCAAGAGAGAATATATTTTCAGGTCGTCAGCTTACAAAAGGTACTTAATACTGGACGAAATATAAGTTGTTATGTATAAAACAAATATTGTGTACAGCAGTGGAGAGACGCAGCACTCCTGTGCAACGTCTCACGGTGTGTACGCCAGACGGTGCCAATCGTGGCTCACTAAGAGCTCCTTATTCGGAGCTACCGATTATCTAAAAAAAAACGGCATCCCATTTATGATTCTGTAAATAGACCTGAAGCGTCTCCATCTTGTCAACAAAAAGTTTATGATCAACCTTATCAGAAACACTCGTTTGGTCGAAGTATGTACAATTAATGTCACTTGTTGGCGTTTTTGTACAAGTTGCATGCGCATAGATCGTCCATGAACAAATCCGTGCTGGGATGTGTGAATTACATCACGTTATATATATATATATATATATATATATATAACTTGCAAAAACCACCACAACCAGAAAGCTTCTGCACAAGGAAAGAAGGCAATCAGCCTTGGCAAGATAAAGGCACGAACGACTCCAAAGGTCATAGCAAGAGCGACAACAATAAAAAGAGAGACAACGTCAAGGAGAATGATAACGGTGGTAATGGCCGAAACGAAACGAAGTATCTTCTACTTAGCTCAGAGTCACCACTCAAGGAACGATGAAAGAGGAAAAGCGTCACGACGCGCTAGGGAAACCGCCACGATACGACGGCTGCTCCAAACGCTCGCTGTTTTAGAAACCTACCGCTACGTTGGACCATCTGCGTGCTGTGGATAGTGCTGACCTAGTTTCCATTCTCACGTGTAAAGGTCGCCGGGGCTTCTTGGTGGCTTTTCTAGTCGTTCTACCTTAAACTACTTTCTGATCTCCTCTGCCTGTGACCACAACTACTACTACTACTACGTCTATTACTACTACGACTTGGAAATCTATAGCCACACAGCATTTGTGCCAGGCTAACGCGGGGTTATCGCATTGTCCTTGCCGTTATAGAGAATTCAATAGCATTGGCGATGCTAGTTGGCTTGTTGTAGCCGTTTTCGCCATCTTACTGCTGTGCGAAACTAGCCAGAGAAGAACAGCACCGCACAGTATCCTGGGACAGAGTTTTGCGAACAGTTGAGGCGGGCTGGGCCATTAGTCATAGTAAAAGCGATAGTAACTGTAGCAGTACATCAACTTCAGCTAGACTACAGCTACCATTGGGAAAATATGCGAATGAGTCGTCCGGGGAAGAGGTCGGAGAACGGGCAACAAAATGAAAAAAAACGACTGAAGCGAATATGCTAAGAATATATATGTATATGTATATATATATATATATTGGCACGCAAAGTGGAGAAAACACTTCGTGGTATTACACCATTAACCAGTGAACCGTTTGGATAAAATCTTTTGTCGTTATGTGGCAAAATATTTAAACTGCACCGTCACTCCGGACCTAAATCCAAATTTGGCGTAACGTATGTATGGAAAGACAGGCTAGGCAATGCGAAAAAGGTTATGAAGCTCATCAGTCTTTTCGGCATTGCGGTGACTACACAGTGCAGAGAACGCGCACAGAATCACGAAAAATGACCATGACTTTACTAAAGGTGAAATACTATCACATCTAAAATACGCTGGGCTGATTTTTGTCAAGAGAGGGGTGCAAAAAAGCGGGTGGGAGTCGAGCTTTTCTCAACCCTAACGGACAAAGTCCCGTTGCAGTTTAGTGGTGTCCCATCAAACGAAGTATTTCTAGCGTAAAAAGCTCATAGCGTTGCAATGTACACAGGAGCGCCAATCCAATGCTATCGATGCCAGAGATTGGGTCATATTCCGCCTGTGTGCAGGAGCGAGGTAACTTTTATAAATTGCCACGAGTCGGGACATAACGCGTAACGCAACATAAGAATGTTGAGTTTAGCGACACTCCCTCACCGCCACTGATATCGGAAGTCACAGGAGAGCAGAGTGACTCAACCGTAGGTCATAGCAAGCCGTATGTTGTCGCACTTGACACTCCGCTGGACAGGAAGTTAGAAAAAATCCGTTCGGGGCTGACTCTTAGCCAAGATTTAACGTCCATGGGACTGCTCTTCGCATTGCTTCATAGACGGACCCCCATAAATACAAATGTGCAACGGTGGGGCTCGAACCCGCGCACCTATGTGTCTCCTCCGATCGCGAGGCGGAGACGCATGCCGCCACCACGCCACCGGGCTCGACGGACAGGAAGTTAGAGTGAACCTTCCTGGCGCGGCTTCGATCCCGTGCAAATCAACTGACTTTGGCTAGATTTTGTACGTGTTACTCATGTTTCATCTCACGTTTAAATATTTTGACTGAGGTGAGCACGTACATTTTCTTGAAAATTCCAGATAGTCGGCAGAGTGTACGCAAGAGAGCATCACAAGTGAACTCTTCTAAATCTTTTAATCTCACAAATCCGTTGCACGCCGAGTCGTACGTCTAACAGCATCTGCTATAGGAAAAACGACATCACTTGGAATAACACATCAATACATTTTAAAAGCAAGTAAGGCCATTTTTGGCCTGTGTATATATCCTTTAGCGACAAGAATGTAAAGTCCTGAAAGCAGTTACGCACCGAACCGCTACGGCGCAAGTTGAAACTGAAAAAACCTCAACATGCACGCCTAGTTCTTAAAGTCGACGAACCGATGCAATAACCGCAGAGCAATTAAACGTAAGAACATCAGAATCAACAATCGGACATCGGAAGCCTTCCGACGCTATCTCTTGGGCAGTACGTGTTAGGCAATAGACGAGCAATGTCATTAGCCGCCTTTTGCGTCTTCCTAGTCGCTATTCTTACATGAGGGGTTCCTCGCAATACTCGGTCCAGGTATGCCCAGGTATCTTGCCGTGTCCTTTAGCTTGATATTTACGCCCGACAGCGTAGGCTTTTTGGAGAGCCAAATTTCTTTGTCCCGATAAGTGGGATCGCTTTACTCTTCTGTAAAGCGACCGGCACCTCTTATCCACCTATCGACATCCGCCAGCGCAATATTGGCGTATATCTCAACAATGTGATTGAGCTTCAGCATCTGACCCTACGCATATTTTAGTAAGTTCTCATGTGTGATTTTGGTTAACTTCACTTTTCTCTGACTACTTTCCTATTGTCGTTATGCTTCGGGAACATTCTGCAGCTACGTATCATAGTTTTCCAGAAGTGTAAATTGCGGCGATACAACAAAGCTTCCGTGGGCTTGTATACAGAGACGTCTTAGGCACAACGTTAGCAAGCTCTATACTTGGCAGTGCAAGTTAGGCACACATAGTTCAAAGGCTGCCTACTGCAATTCTCTCCGCAAATACAGGAACGTCCTGCGACTTGCAAGGGACTATTTTTACAATCGCATGTTTATGAAGCTAAACTTTGGAAATTGATTGGTGAGTTCAGCGGCAAAGAAAAATAGCTTAACAGACACTTCGCAACTACTAAGTCAACCACCGTGGCCACCTTTGACATTCAGACGGATATCCGAGGTAAGTTACCGTTGATGTGGCAGTCGAATCCAGACATCGTTAGACTTAGGTAAGGTCAGTGCATTTGATGTTCAACTCGTTCTCCAAAACAGGAAGGCGGGCTGAGGCTGTAGAGCCACTAATGTCCCCAGCAATTTTTTAAATGAGTGCCTCCGTACCGGTAAGCTCGCCACTATAGTCAACTTATCCATTAACTCCTTTGTCTCTAACCAGATTTAACGACGTAAAAATAATTCCACTATTCGAGAACAAAGGAGCGCGTACGCGGGCTGCTAACTATCGCCTTATATCTCTGGTCGATAACTTATTCAAAGTTTTCGAGGGTTCCTTGATTGAGCTGGGTTCTTTCTCTTAACTAGTTCAGTTTTAGGAAATCACGGTGCACAGTGCTGGCGGTGGCACACCTTTGGAAGAAGATCACTGAGACAATTGAAAATAAGCAGAAGTGCCTCAGAGTTGTCTTAGAGATTGCGGCTGCCTTCAATTGTCTACGCCGCTGGTTTTTCTTAGTACATGTTTCTAGTACGTCTTATACAAGTATGCCTCAGAGAACCGTTGGTGTGCAGCAGGTCACTTGATGTGACGCAACTCGCTTTGTCTCAGACGGACAAATGTTTAGGCCTAAACCTACATGAGGCCTCGAAATAGCAGTGCCATCGGGCTGCTCTAGCTCCTAAGGGCTATTCTATCATTGCCGTGTTGAGGAGACTTAGACAGATTAGTGTTTCAGGTGAAGGTCCCTTTCTCGTCTATAAAACGTTGATATTGCCGTTACGGTTATGTAGATCATATAGGTTATGCCGTTCCCGTTCGTGGAGAGGAGGAGAAAAATACCTCGTCGGGCCCAAATTATCCAGAACGATTCTCTCAGAAATGTTCGCATTGGAAATCGCCTTCTTCTCACCGCGATGGCCAGCCGCTCTAACTGTTCAATTACTACGGTGACATGAAACAAACAGTTTCTCGTCTACCGCCTGTTGTCGCTGACAGGTATAAGATTGATCAAGAAACTATGCAGCAAGATGAAACCGCTTTGACATCCGACAACAACAACATGAGAAAAATATTGCCTGAACTAAACATACTTCGCCGAGAACCACTTGAACTAAGAAAAGTTATTCAGCAAGTTGGGCTTATGATTTAAAAACGCTGAAGTGAAAAACCTGGTTATTGAAATCTCGAACAACAACGGCAGCAATAACAAACAAAGCTCCCAGCCAAGCTGCTAAGCCTCAAGCAACCACAGCGAAGGACGCCGCGGAGAAAGCAAACACCTTTTCGGAGAAATGAACGAGCACGCTTTGCGCGGCCAGCAAAGACTTTCACTAAGCTCGACAAAGGCCAAATTACAGCAAACAGGGCAGAGCTGAGCAGTGGACATTACGTGTTGTTAAATAGTCCTCATCGAACGAAAACATCTTGTCCAAGAAAAACATTCAATTCACAGCTGCCAAAGCAATGATTGTATTAAAAACAGTGCTATTGATTGCAAAGGAACTCACGACCATCTAACGAAATATAATATTATCGTTGAGAAAATCGTTGCACTAAAAGGATAATTTTTCCATTACAAAACCTTCACCGCAAATGGAAACGGTGTTGCAGTCGATTGCTTGTTTGGCCAACACTTGTGAGACGAAGGACATTTTGTGAAAGGATACAAAGGCAACCCCCACCTCCAGACAATCGATTCTACATTTCAGGTTCAGAACTTTCTCACTACTCGAAAACCACTAATGAAACTGCCCCTAAACCTTGCGATTTCGAAATATATGTTAACTGCATTCTGGGAAACGCCTGTTTATTAAACAAGCCGAACGCAATTGACGCTTTGCACTCATATTTGGTTCTAACAATATCATAGTCTGCTGCGTAACTGAGACATGACTCAACAAAAATACTGTCTCAGATGGTGAACTAGAGTGTAACGGAACATAACGGGAATACACAAAAGACAGGAATTTAAGAAGGGGAGAAGTATTGATTCTGATTAAAAACTGCTTGGTGTCTCTCGTCGTCAACATCCAAGAAAATGATCATCTAGAAGCTCATCTGCGGTGATTAACCTTCGTCAAGTTACTGATGTGTATGATATGTGCGTATAACTCTCCGAGTAGCAACCCTAAAACTCTAGTAAGATACATGGAAATTCTTTGCTGCGAACTTTCGAGGCTTTGTGACACTGATGCAACTGCTGTGCTAACTAGTGACTACAACCTACCGTCAATCGATAGGAAAGCCCTATCACGTGTTCAAAGAGCAAACTTTCGTGGACCTTTGTTCACAAATTTGACTCTATTTCTATTGTTTGACAGCCAACGCGTTTAAAAAGTGCGAACAAACTTGATCTTGTTCTATACAACGACGGCTCGGTTTGCGACATCACAGGCACTTCATGCCCGTTTCCGTCAGATCACCAGGTCGTTCGTGGCCCACGAATAGCGTGTTAAATTTGCTCACTGATTGCCTGACTTTTCTTCGAAACTTTTTCGCTTGTATTCAAGAAACAGCTAGCTTCGATCGATAAAAAATGTACACACTAAATTGAGTACACACTCGAGGGGGCAAAGTCACGACCAAGTCGGAGAAACAAAGGCTGAATTTAGAACGCGTCATACGTTTTCAACAAATCATTTAAATAATTTGGCACACATGTACCCTACTGAAGATGAAATAAAAATAATGTCAGACAACCCACCCCTCCCATCCATGTTAGAAATTATCGATACTACGTCAACAACGTGCGCACATCGCCTGAACACCTCTGCCCTCATCTATGGAAACTGAAGTCCAAACTTAGCATAACTTCTGATGGTCTGCCCCGCTATTTCTACAAACATTGTGGCTCCGATGTTTGTTATCCTATATTAAATATTCTCGAACAATACTTAAATTAAGGTTTGTTCTATGAGATGCTGAATTGCAAATATTTGGTATTTATATCAAGCCAATAGTTATTATATACGGATTTGTAAAAATGTATAAGCTCTCGCCCGCTGTAAGGCACGTGTGCCACTTTTTTTCCACTCTTCGAAGCATCTTTAAACGTGTTATTCGGGTCGAGGTGAGTTGCTCCAGTACATTTTCTTTATTCTCTCTATAGTCTCGAAACGTTGTCCCTTCCAAAGTCCGTACATCGTGAGAACATGAAAAGTCACACATGAGCCAGGCCCTGTGAAAAGGAAGGTTGCAGAAATGTAGAACTGTTTCATTAAATAATCTCAAATCAGTAACGATGTGTGCGCCAGTCGTGCGGTGTCGTGATGGAGAGTCCAGTAGTTTGCCTAGAGTTCAGACCTCTTGCCTCGGACGAATTCATGGAAAATTATTCCTTGTAGGCGGAAAGAACAGACAAATGAACTTTGGTGGTGGTCTGAATTTATTTGATCGACTCTATTTTTACAAGCACCACTGGGAGTATCGGGTCTCAATGTACCTTTTACCAAAAACTCGTAATAATCGCAAATAAATTTGACTGTTTTCTGACTCCAATAAAATCGTTTTTCAATAATTTTGCCACCTGGTCATACGGTCAGTAAGAGATACTACCACGAAATTTTAAGAAGATCTTGCGAGAATATCCAACACGGGAAGCCTAAACTCTGGGCAAACAACCTTTAGACCCTTCATCACGACAACGCGCCGGCGCACACATCGATACTAATTTCGGATCCTTTGATGAACATTTTGAAAATCAAGAAGGCTATTTACAGGGGAAGAAATACACTTTACCAAAAGCAGTAAACACACGTGGAGACATTCTTCGAGATGCAAAAACCAGAATTATTTTCCATGGAGATCGATAGTGTAATCCAAAGATTGGAGAGGGTTATACATAGCGCAAGGGAGTACTTTTTGTTTGAATAAAACCAGTTAACTCGTTTATTTATTATAAGATTGATTAATTGTTAAAAATATAATTCTGTCCTATATATATATATATATATATATATATATATATATATTGAAAACGGTTTCGTTTACAGAAGTAACTCGTTATTTGTCAAATGCGCGTTGCAGCTGAATACGACTCTGTTGTTGTTTGGGTAGGTTGCTATCTGCTTAGCCTATTCCATTACTCTATGCACACGCTTTCCACCCTCGCTGCTCACGCGTGTATATGTGTATTTCTTAGAAAAATATTGCAGCCCTATTCTCGCCTACAAAGCTCTCATTCATTCCACTTGGAAACGACCCCCAAGTCGACAGTGCAATCTTGCTTTCAAATGTGTCCAGTCGGGTGGTGCAAACCACACGCAATAGCCGTCGACCCAACCACACATTTGATTACCGGGAAGTACTGCTTGCATCATTCCCCACTACATCTCCATTTTTCTTCATTGTAAAGTTTTTTAGTCATCTAGTCAACGGAACGGCCACATTTGGCAGACAGCGCAACATGGAACAGCAATTATGCACTACGATACGATATATCCAGAAACGAGATACTATTGTGCCGCGGGCATCTTAGTGAGCGTCTAAAATATGGTTGTCAAAGCATTACAAAATATATATACATGAAAACGCATATATACATTTTGTTGTGATATACATGACATACGTCTCCTGGGATGCATCCGTGCTTCTGATAGCACATTTTACGTAGAGCGTAACATCAGACATTCATATATATATATATATGAATGTCTGATGTTGGTGAGGTGTTCCCATATTCTGTCAAGACCATACATCAGCGTTGGAACAATCTTGAGGTAGAAAAGTGCCACTGCCGTCGGGACCAACAGTCGCCGGACGTCGCCTACCTCTCTATAAAGAGAGATTAGAGCTGTGCGCATTGTTTCGACGATGTGAGCAGTGAAGGTCGTCCCAGTATAATGAAGCCGAAGCCCCAGATACCGGAAAGAGTTGACGAATTCCAAGGATTGGCCGCCGCAACGTATAACGTCTTTAGCAGCCAATCGACCTCCTCTTCTGAAATTCATAGCCTTGGTCTTCATGGCGTTTATTTCAAGCCCCCTTGAGACAAGGAACACCTCCGCCAGAGATGTGATGCGCTTGATGGCACCCAGGTCGTGATGGGCGACCACTATGTCATCTGCGTACATCACAACTGTGGCCTTCTGGAACTCCCGTGGAATATGATCGACAAAATCGGCAAGCAGTAGAGTGAAGGAGACGCAGCTCAATGGGTCGCCTTGCGGGGTTCCCACATTTTGCCTTACCTGCAACACTTCCTGCTCACCTTTCACCAGTGAGGTGTCCTCATCAAAGAAGCTCGAAATTACGCTCAGAAGAGAGCCACCAATCCCTGCGTATCGGAATGACTTCACCAGGAGATCTCGAGGTGCTTTGTCGAAAGCTTTGACGCAGTCTATAAAGACTGCATACAAATGACCTCCGGGTTTTGCCACAGCTCGCTCTATCTCTTACTGAAGCACATGGATTGCATTACGCGTTCCTCGACCTCTTCGAAAGCCGAATTGCTCCGGTGGAAGGGTCTGGTCGACAACGTACTCGATCCGTTTTATAACCAATTTATAGAAGATCTTCTTTAGCGTCCTTTCAGACCCTATACCGCGGTATAAGTTTGGGTCTCGTCTGTCATCGCCATGCTTGCCCTTAAATAAAAGAGAAAGCCTGGATATATGCCAGACTCGTGGCATTTGTCCCGTCTTCATGATCTCGTTGAAGAAATCACAAAGATGGTTTGCCAAGAGTGGCTCAGACTGCACCCAGTGTTCATAGTACACCTCGTCTGGTCCCGCACTCTTTCCTTTCGGAAGAGAGTGCAGAACCTGACTTACTTCTTCTACCTCAAAGGGCAGATTCATAGTCTCCTGCTCCAATGCGAGCGGGTGCTCAATCATTGGAGACAGGCGTACCGTCTCGCAGTTATATAGAAGACCGGTCAGGGGACTCGTTACCTGTTCGTCGCTGAGCAGGTGGTTCGCCCCCCTACGAGGTCGTACAACGTAGGCTGAGGGCTTGCGTTCTGCTCTTTCAAGCAGTCGAATTTCCTCCCGCCTAGCGTATTCACGCTTGTGCTCAAGGCATAGCTTTATATAAGCTTTTCTACTGTTGAAGTAGTCAAGCCTGCGTTTGGTTAGCAGCTGCGGTGGTGCCTCTACCCTCGCTTGGCGCAAGAGCTCGAGCACCCCACGGTGGGCGAGAAAGCAAGCTTGAGAAAACCACTGTCGTGATTTCCTCTGCCCCGGTCTCTTCCACTTGACTGCACTTCTCATGGTTCTCTCTAGCAGTTCACAGCAAGTATCCACATCACAGCCCACCTCGAGGCTATCAACCTCTAGAAGTGAAAGGTCAACATGCCTCGTGGCAACCAGGTGTGGATCCCCTCGCTGTCTGAACCAAATATCTGGAATATTCGCGACTGCTGACACGCTGGTATGTGCTTCCTTGCAGCCACCTCGAGTACATCGAAGCTTTTTACTTCGCCATCGACAAGGTTGTGAAACAGTAGGTCAATGGTGCTGCTTCCGTTATGACTTATATACGTGTGGTCTTCACGTGCATTTGCACATCTCAGACCAAAGTATTCCATCAACTGGAGCAGCACCTCTCCTTTATCGTTAGTAGCCCCACCATCAATTCGGGCATTGAAGTCGCCACCGACGATGGTTGGCATAGACAGGTCGAAACCTGATATACCAGAACTCAACGTGTCAGCGACCTCTGCCGAGTCAAGTTGTGGGGGGAGGTAGAAGACGGGTATGTTCACCCTCATAGACGAGAGGCCTACACAGAAATCGTTCTTCCTCACACGCTGCGCCGGCGGTAAACATTTATGTAGGTAGATTGATAATCCACCCACTGGTCTACCACGACCTCCAGCAGGTAGAAATGCCAGCTGGTGGAACCTTCGCATATTATTATTACACATCATATTTATTCACCACAGTTGTTGGTAGTAGGATTGGATTGACACACATGGCCTGCTACGAAATTATAACAATATCTCGTTCACACGCGCCTGTAACGAGTAAGAGTCTAATGCCGAACATTTTAGAACATGATATCGACAGATATTGCACTCACCACAAAACTTACAAACACAGTCGTTAATATCATAACATTCACCTTTGAGGCACATATAATGGTGATAACCATGCCATGTTACCCCGCACAATAATGGTCGGTTACTTTGGAAGGCACGTTTCCATTTCTCTGAGCGAAAAGCAGGTCCATCTGTGTAGTTACACATAACAAAATGTACGTTTCGGTCTTCCCTAAATGCTCTGTACATGTCGAGGGTATTTGTACTGATCGGTAATTTGTGCAGGACTAAGTTTTCTACCAGAGTACGTTCTCCGCATAATTCTAGTGCTAGGGTAGCTGACGCGTTCTTGGGTAATCCCAGCACACGCTTCACAAAGCACGCCTTTACGCGGTCTAAATTTTTGAGATCGCGTAATGTTAGGTGCGGCGCAATTACTGGGAGACAGTACTGGAGTATCGGGGTAATTTTCATATTAAATATTTTCATTGCTGTGTCAAGATCTACGTCTCGAATGTCCCCGAGTAGCATAATCGCCGCCGTGGCCTTTGCTGCTAAAAGTCAGTCGCGGTGTCAGAGTTACGCCAAGATACGAGAGATGGTTAACCAGCTCAAGGCAAGTACTGTTGATCTTGACGCGATGGTCGGCAGCGGCGTATGAGCCGCCGCGGCTGAAGCGAAGAATCTTTGTCTTAGAGATATTAATTATGAGTCGGTTCTCCGCACACCATTTTGAGATTTCATTTAAGTAGAATTGTACGTGTTCCCGGGATTTGGCTAAGATGACGAGGTCGTCCGCGTAGAAGGCATGCGGTGCTTTCATTGTGCGTAGAAGGTCTGCTAAGCCAGCAATGTACAGTATAAAGAGAAATGGGCTTGCAGAGTCGCCCTGCGCTACTCCAGTCTTTTGTGTAACAGGCTCGGTTATATAGTGATTTCCGTTTTTGATGGTTATAAAATTGTGGCTCAGCATATCTCGAATTAAATTGAACAGTTGTCCCTTAATATTAAACCTCTCTCGGAGGATTTCGAGGAGGCGGTCCCTAGGCACACTGTCGAATGCGGTTTGAAAGTCGACAAAGGCCGCATACGTCATACTTTTGTCTCGTTGGCGTTCACTTACGTGTTCAATCACGAACCGTAAAGCGTCTGCTGTTGACTTTCCTGGCAGGAATCCAAACTGCTCACAGGGCAGATCATTAACCGTGCATTCATACATCCTCCTCACTATGAGCAATGTAAGCAGTTTGTATAGGACACTAGTTAGGGCAATTCCTCGATAGTTTTTCGGGTCGGTTGGGTCCCCTTTCTTTTTGTAAATTGGCTGTATAAGTATTTTTCTCCACTCGTTAGGTATCTTGCCTTGTCGAGCGCATTTATTAAAAAGTCTAGTCAAATACGGGCCTATAGTTTGCAGGTTAGCTTTTAAATGCTCATACACAATAAGATCCGGCCCAGCTGATTTGCCATTTTGTCTCGATATTATTGCACCTATGACTTCATCATCTGTAAACACAAGAGTTTCGTCTGAGTCATCTTTGGGCGGAAGCGTAAAATCGTTTTCTAAAAGGTCTTTAAAATGTCTGATCCACTCGATATCGTTTATGAGTGGGTTTCCTGGATCTACTCTATGTGGCAGGAGGAGCCACGGTTTATTTACACTGAGCTGTATAAGATTTAGACGTCGCTGTTGCTCATAATGCTGCCTTTTCTCTCGTATCATGTTTTTAAAAACTCGTTTTATTTGCGCTAGCTGGTAAAATCCATGTTGGTTATAATCTCTATTGTTACAAATCGCATATTTTAAAACTCTACATTCGTGGTCGAACCAGGGTTTGTGCTTGCACGGTCTTTTTTCTCTCGTAAGCGATGATAGGTGTATAGCCCAGCGAAGGGTTCTCTCGCTGCAGTCTATGTCATCGAGGCTTTGCATCGATTGTATCGCTTGTATTAGTATGTGGGGGTTTAACGACCGGCTAATTCTACAGCTAGGTACTGAGGGCGCGATAGGTGCCTGGGTGCGAGATAAGTCGAATACTACCTTGCAGTGTTTGCGGAGAGCTGAGGGTAGTGACCGAAGGTTATGAATTATGACCCCTGGCTGCGGTGCTGACGACAATACAATATCGACTGCGCTAGCGCCGTTCCAGCTCATGTATGTTACTTCTGTATAGTCATTTTCAATTTGCAGTCTTAGTTCTTGTGTCCCTGCTATGAAAGCAGCTCGACGACTACATTGCTTTGTCAGGTCGCAGTTAGTGTCGGCACCAATTATAATATGTTTTTCTGTCTTAGTACAAAGTTTAAGACACTCCCCAATGTCATCAATAATATTGGCTACTTGTCTTTCTGGGGGGCTATATATGCATACGAGATAATAGTCTGTAAGTTCTATTACAACGTGCCGAGCTGTGGCACGCAATAGCTGGGCCCATTCTGTAGTTCTTATTGCAATACATATACCCCACTTGGGTCTTCCTCTGCCACTTGTCTTTACGGCTAGACCATGGAATACTTTATGGTTAGGCAGGGTTATACGTGATCTATCCGTTACAAACGTCTCTGTTAACAGCAGTATGTCGTATTCGTTAAATTCGTCTTCTCCCGAAGATTTCCATAGCGATTCTAACGATTCGACATTCCACAGAAGACATTTTGATCGCACGTTCGATGACATGAGTCCATCTACTTGGTTGTGCGCAGGTTCAACGTCCAGTCATTTGGGTGTGCTTGACATAGAATTGTCGTCGTTTGGCCTGCTTCGTTTCTCACCTCTGGTGGTATGTTCGTTTTCCCCATAGATTCGGTATGCTTTGAGCTGGCGCGAAAAGGGTGAAAGCGAATACCGGCCGGCCACACGTTTGGGTCTAACAATTTGTTGTAGACGTCAGCCTTCGCTTGCACGTGAAAGCTGTTGTAATATGCTTGATTTAAGCCTGTCAACTTTGTTACTTTCACGTCTGCCTCTGTTCCTACAATCGCATATTATTGATATGCAGTTCCTCCCGCCGGTAGGTCTCCGTAAGGAGTGCAATGTCCACCGACGTAAACATGTCAACTTCGTTCCATTATTAAACACCCAAGAAATCAGTCACTCAGCACTGCCATCGTAAAGGATAGGGAGAACGAAGGGGCCAATTTCGCTGTGGTCAACCGTACCTTCCGTCATCGCCAGGAGAACGTTAGCGTCCTGCCTAGCGAGGTCCACCGAGAGCGTCTACAGGCACTCATTATTACTAGTACTACTACAACAATTGCTACCGTAACAAATACAACAACAGCAACAACGACAATTCTTACCACCGTTAAAGTACTTTGATGATGATGATGAACACGACGGTATCAGTTCATCTGTCGACAAGACGGAGCAGTAGAGCATTTCGCGGTCACGCAATAACGGCCATGATCGTGCCGCTGTATCTATCGTCAAACAAAGAAGCTGCGTTCGTGAATATGAGGAGAGCTAAGACAGGAGAGATGCTAAATTGGCTTCGTATTTTCGTGCCCCCGCCTAATCTGAGTGTTACCTAGATCCAGCGTGTCCACGCTGGATGTGCATCTACACAACAGCTGTAGCAACCACTAACTAATATAAATGGCACCTTTATTGTTCTGAGGAGCGAGGTACATGTATATATGCACATATATATACAGATAAACAATGTGTATATATGTACATATACACACATAAATAATGCGTATATATGTATATGTAAACAATGTGTTAACATACTTCAAGTGTAAGTCGCTTAGTTAGTTCACAGTACGATCGTTGGTAAAATCCTATATATGGAACTTGTACATAGGAGTTGACATGCTGTTTTCGGAATAGCCTCTATAATAACGTATTATAAATTAGTTTAGTGCGTGCCACTGCCTTGGTAACGCCTGGTCTTCTTAGTTAGACGGGATCATATATCAATGTGAGCTCCTCCCTTTGTTGCATAAACTAACATTCCAGGTGCGCACTTGGCTAGCTCAGCAAGTGCCTAGAGCAACAGCACTGACCGCGGAAGCAACGCGTAATCCCCGTTTTAATCCGCAGGACAGTACCCCCAAGCTAAGGGTGTATCATGCGGTGATCGACTAGTAAACAGCACCATCTTATACAACTGCTGTACCGATTTATTATGTTAGATTTTTAGATAACAGCTGAAGAGCCGTGATAAATAAAATTGCGTGGATCAGGCTCCCAAACTGCTAAAGGTGCTATAGGCCGGGCCATAAGGCCCAATATTGCAAAGAAGAGACCCAGGGGCCCCTGGTATGCCACAAATGTGGTGGCCAAGACTACCTGAAAGCCAACAATAAAATGTCTAGTCTGCGAGGTAAAGGGGTATCGTGAGGATAGGATGTCTTGCCCGGCCTATTGAGGGCAAGTCGACCAGCGGCGGGAGGCCCGTAGAAGCGCTGCCAAAGGTCAGGGTGAAGAGACCCACATACAAGCTCAGTTAAAAAGGAGCAACAAAGGAATAAGTACAAAGAGGCTAAGAAAAAGAATGCTACCGTTATCCCGGCAGAGAATGGAAAGAAAGACCGGAATCTAGTAGGCGGGGGGCCCTTCATCCGACCAATGTTAAAGATACTCCAGGTAAACCTAAACCGCTGTAGGGCGGCGCATGATGTGCTTGAAGAGACAGTACGAAAAGAGGTCATGGGTTTCTGCCTGCTGTCCGAGCCAAACATCGCGATCACTACGCGGAAGGCAGATTGGGTATCTGACGCAGACGCGGATATCACAATCTGGTGGACGGGTTCTGAGAAAAACCTCGCGATTAGCGGCGGGGGCCGGGAGAGGTTTCTCCTGGTTGGAGATTGACGGGGTAGCGGTATTTTATAGCTGCTACTTCTCTCACAACAGAGAGGAGGGGGAATTAAAGAAATTTATCGACGAACTTGGCCAGGGCACGTGGGCACATGTAGGCAAAAGAGTAGTGATCACCGGGGACTTTAACGCGGCTAGCATAACATGGGGTAGCCGGACCACGACTAAACGAGCTCAGACTCTACCGGAATGGATGGCTAAAAAGAGTCTTATGGTTCTTAACAATGGAAGTCCCCACCTTTTCCAGAGGAACCCAGACGGCCTTCATTGACCTAACAATGATCAACGAGGCGGCCTTTGCACTGGTGGCAGAGTGGCGGGTGAGGGAGACGGAAGAGACCATGAGTGACCATAGATATATCTGTTTCGCTATATATATCTCCGAGAGTCCCTCGGCTCGCCCCTAGTAAGAGGTGGCAAATACGGAAGCTCGATGTAAATCCTAGAAGTTGAGATAGATGAGGACTGTAGACGGCTGGGGGGCACGGTGGCAGATGAATATCGAATTACCGCCATACTCTCCACGGCATGCAGAAACGCTGCTCCCTCAGACCGCCACGGGGGCCGCCACCCTCCCAATTACTGGTGGAAGGAAGAAATTGCAGCCCCCGCAGGACTTGCATAAGGCGACGGAAAGTAAAGCTCGAGCGTGGAAGAGCTGATAGACGCGGTAGAGAGCGACGTATAGGGCCTGCCGTACCAGGTGGTTATGGCCAGACTCTGGAGGCCTCTCCCGAAACTTCCCTCAGACCTGCTTCGGGAGACTGTAACCGGTTTTCTCCCGGCACAGCCGCGGAGAGGAAACGAGGAGCCCCCGGTTGGCCCGGAAGAAATCTCGGAGGTAACGCTGAAGAAGATTGAACAATCCCGGAAACGGCTGGCAACCGGCAAAGCGTCCGGCCCAGATGGAGCTCCCTCGGAGGTAGCGAGGCTAATGGTCCAAAATTGGCCTAACAAGCTCCTGAGGGGGAGAATTTTCCCGAGGCTGTGGAAGTGGACTAGCTGTGTCCTAATCCCTAAACCCGGAGGGAAGACGAAACCGTTAGTTAACCGGCCTATATGTCTAATTGACGCCATGAATAAGAAGCTAATATACTGAACGAAGAGTACGGCCCAGCACGGTTCCCGGAAAGGCAGATCCACACTGGGGGCTTTAAAGAAGAGTCCGAAACGGGCGGGTGAGGAGACCATAGAGACCCTCAAAATGAGGGGATATGTGCTGCTGGTCCTCCTATATGTTAAAAATGCCTTCAGCACAATGAATTGGAAAGAAATTGTGAAGGCGATGGACAGGAATGTATTTTCCACCTACTTCCAGTGAACGATTTCATCCTATCTGGATGACAGATGTTTGGTTGCAGGGGGGCAGGAGTACTAGGTTACCGCTAGAGTCTCACAGGGCTCGATCATAGGACACGTGCTATGGAATATAGCTTATACCGTGCCTGCGGTTCAAGGTCTCCCGTATGGGGTGGAGACGTTGGCGTATGCCGACGATCTTGCACTCAGGGTCACGCCCAGGAGCGAGAGAGCCTTGGAGAGCGCCGCAAATTAGGTCCTGCCAACAGTGTCCAAGTGAATAGAATTCCATCACTTGAAATTGGCGCCTGATAAGACCGGGGCGATTTACCTAACAGATAGAAAGAGGGCAACCGGCGTTAATCTTGGGATAGCAGGCCATTTAATAGAAATCAGAAAGAAGGTGAGGTACCTTGGGGTCATGCTCGACACGGAATTGACCGGATCGGCACACGTGAAGTACGTGGCCGAAAAGGCCCAAAAAGTCTCCCTGAACCTCGTGCGGATCGTGTCTAGGGTCGGTGCAGTGGCAGAGCAAAAATTGTTTTCTTGCCTCGGTGGCCGAATTAACAGCGCTAAACGCAGCCCCAGTTTGAAGGGACATGACACTGCGGACGGTGAAAAATAGAAGTGCACTAAGGTTTACCTAACGAACGTTTGTTATCAGGGTAAGCTGGACGGTCTTGACTAAAGCTCTCCTGGCTCTAGCTAAGACGCTGCCATGGGACCTCCTAGTGTATGAAAGGAGTAAAATGTATCTAAATGAAGATCTGGGTCTCGCCAGGGCTATGATTGCTACAAGTTTGGCCTGGCACGAGAAATGGGGGCAGGTACGACGTGGTGTAATCACAGGGAACTTCCCTACCGGGCGACTCAAGTTCTGACCGGACACGGCGAGTTCCAGAGTTACATGTCAAGGATTAAGAAGGCCATCAGCAATACTTGCGTACTGTGTGACTCTAGAGAGGCGGACACCATGGAGCATACTGCTCTGCAGTGTAATGCACTCAGGGAAGGAGGACCAACCGCTATGAGAGGCCTATATGATGATTTCGGCGGAGGCATGGGGAAGACAACGAACTTGTTCGACGCCGTTTTGACACTTAAGACAGCTAAGAAAACGGCCAGACGGGAAAGGCTTGAGACGGTCTTTTGGGGGTCGAGACGAACTCTTCGCGGCAAGAATGACAGCCTACTAGCAGAGGCTCTGCTGGAGGGATATCGGGCAGCTCGCACGCGCCTCGGGCTATAGTCAGAAACATAGCAAACGCATGAGAAGAATTAAAGAGTCAGTGAGATTGGTCTAAAGTTACTAATATTATTACGGCGCCACTCTTGATATCTTAGAACAAGTTGTGATCTTTTAGGTGCCCCAGGAAGGCGACCGTGCGTAAATATTAAATGAGGTAATTTGTCATTGCTAATTTGTCTAAATGTCTTTTCTATCTTCTTTTTCTACAGCAGCAGTACCGAAGAGTCTCTCGATATCTATAGGTTTTAAGATGTTTTGTCATTTTCTTTTGATTCACTCGACAGGAGCAGGGGTCAGTCCCATCCCTCCCCGGCATAGTACCCAAAAACCCAGGAGAGGGCTAAGCACGAGGCTCCTCCATCCTGGTTTTAACGTGTTGCTTTACAATTCCGAGCCATGAGGGGTTGCGGAGGTAGTTTTTAAATGAGTGTTATACGCGAAAATGATTGAGTCATATACTCTCCACCGGTATTAAGCCTCATACCAGCTATTAATACCAGCGGGCGTGTGCAAAAGCCTTTTCCCATATTAAGTGTGTACTCAAAAGCCAGCTATTATATCGTTCCTCTCCTTTCTTTATCATGACAATCAGCCACGGATTGGCGGTTTGCGTTATTTAATGAGACATGATCGATACTACCTGTTCTAGTAACTTTTTTCGACACTGGACAGCCTCTGAGCGAGCTGGAAAGCCACCTCGTCATTGGGGTGGGCAGAATTCCCCTTGGGCATTCTGTCGACGTCTTCGTTATGATGGCGGCTAAATGCTATTAGATTTTTTCCTGTCCACTTTTTTTTTTATGAAGGAGGGTTAAATACTTTTACGTACTATTGCTACAAGTAGAAAATGAGAAGATCCCACTTTCCATTCGAGCAGTGTGGGACTCGACCCCAGCGGATGGGTGTTAGCCCGCTGAGACCCATACCCACTAAACGCACCTCCCCCCTTAAGCTTCACTCTCTGATGACCCAGATCTCCATAGAACAGTACTATGGGCCATCAGGAGAAGTGGCGAGTGCCACTCGGATCATTTGGCCGGGGTCACTCACGGGTTTCCCCAACGTTCGACGTGTCTTGTACTAACACCCGCGAAGCCGCATCATTCGGACTAACGTGATTTTCTGGTGCAGTAGACGAAAATCTTGCTCTCCTGAGCTTTCCCAGGGTTCCTTTCTCTTTCATTACCTCCGTAGCCATAGCTGCTCCTAGCTTCCACCCAGAAGTCGTACCGCATAAGTAGTCTACGAACTCCTTAAGGGTTCCTCTGGGGGGATCTGGAATATTTGCTCCTCTTCCGTCTCCCTCATTGGTCCATTTGTTCCTTAGTTTGGCAATTGCTGTGGCTCTAGCCTGTTCTAGTGCCTGGAATTTTAGAAGAGTGTGGGTCGAGTCATCCTCCGTTCCCTCTTGGCAATAAACGCAGCTCGATGAGGGAGCTTTTCCGATTCGAAAGAGGTATGTCTGAAAGTCCCCATGTCCCGTGAGGATCTGCGTGAGATAATGGTTTAGTTCTCCCCCCGGTCGCTCGATCCATTGTTTGATGTTTGGGATGAGGGATCGAAGGGTGTGCCCCGGTGCTCCTGAAGAAATGGAGTCCCATTTGGCTTGCCATGCTTCCATTGACTTCTCTCTCTCTACTTCCTTACTGCTGCGCGAGCTGTTTTCCCAGAGTTTTCGCCTTTCCTCCACCTTTAGATCCCAGGGAAGAGCTCCGGCCAGCACGAGAGCAGAGTTTGTGCTAACGGTGCGATACGCCTGGATAATCCTGAGAGCCGCCACTCTCTGAGCGCTTCCAAGGATCCCTCTCGCTTTCTTTGTTTTCAAAGAAGCCTTGAGCCAGACTGGAGACCCGAATAGCGCTATAGATTCGGCCACTGACATCAGCAATCTACGTCTGCATTCTCTTGGTCCGTGAATGTTTGGTAGAATTCTTGCAATTGCATTAGCCGCCTTAGCCGCCTTTGCCGAGGTTATCTTCAGGTGGCCGAGGCCCGTCAGGCTCTTGTCCAAGCGAATCCCCAAGTACCGCGCCTCCTTGACCTGCTTTATTTGCTGTCCTGCCAGGTATAGTCTGATGGGACTCACCTTCTTCCGTCCCGTTAGCAGTATAGCCTCGCTTTTCTCCGGAGCGATTGCTAAGCCGGCTTCGTCCATCCATCTCCTCGTAGACTCTAGTGTTTTATTAGCATTAAGTTCCAATTCTTCTGCAGTCTTTGCCTGAACTGTGATAGCCAGATCATCCGCGTACGCGATCATCTCTACTCCTTGTGGAAGGTTATCCTGGCAGAGTACGCCATCGTACGCTAGGTTCCAGAGCAGAGGACCCAGGATCGAGCCCTGTGGAACTCCTGCTGCCATTGATAATTCCACTTCACCGTTGAAAACAGTTCGGTCCTCCAGGTATCCTGAGATGACCTTGACAAGATAATGTGGGACTTTTTTCCTAACTAGCGTGTCCAGTATTGTCCTCCACGGGAGGCTATTAAAGGCGTTCCTGACATCTAGAAGTATTGCCAGAAACAGTTTTCTGGTGCAAATGGTTGAACTATGTAAAAGGTCAGCCTTGTCCGTAACTCGATGGACAGCAGTGAGAACTGACCGCTTTTTCCTGAATCCATATTGGGAGTCCGAAAGAAGTCCGTTTTCCTCTACAAAGGTTCTGAGCCTTTCTTCAATGATTGCCTCGTACCCTTTCGCCAGGGTATTCAGTAGGCAGATAGGCCTAAATCCTCCGTTGTCTTTGGGGATAAGGACAACCTCAGCTTGTTTCCAGTTTGCAGGTATTGTTCCCTTTCTGGTTGCTGCAGTGAACACCTGTGCAACCAGATCTGGATACTCCTTAAATAGTACTTTGACTGCCAGGGACGGGATGCCGTCTGGTCCTGGGGCCTTTCCCGGCTTAAGTCTCGCCGCAGCCTTGAGTACCTCTGCTACCGTTATCGCTGGGGGCTCGTCCCCTTCTCCTGTGGGTGCCTCTGGCGTGTTATATTGCTCCCTGTCAAAGCGAGCGTGTTTTGGGAAGAGCTTGTTTAAAGCCTGGCTGATTTGCTCCTTTGTGAGCACAGCCCTGGGCTTTCGTGCGTTACTCCCTTTTATTATCTTGTAGGGCTTCCCCCAAGGATCGCCATCGATTTCCTTGAGAAGGTTGCGCCATCTATTTGTCTTGCTATCAATAATTGCTTGCTTCAATGTGGCTCTACATTTTCGATAGTTAACCAAAGTTTGAGCTTCATCCTCTAAGGTATTGTGTGGCTTTTTTAGTTTACGCCTTGCTCTGTTGCAGTCAGACCTCTTTTGCGCAATGGTCGTGTTCCACCAGTAGCTTGGCTGTAAGTTCGCCCGCTTTGGATGTATGGGCTTTGTAGCTCGAGCACATGCCGTTATTAGAAGCTCTTGCAGCTCCTCTGGGGTTTGGGGTAGTCCAACGTCGGCAATTGTATTGCTGATTTCTGCTCTAAAGGATTTCTCATCGGATATCCTGTAGCGAGCTTATTGCTTGCGGGTGGCCTGGGTGTCCGCGCCTTTACTTTGAACTCTATGCAGTAGTGATCGCTGAGGTTTTCTTCTTCAGTGAGGACTTTCCAACTCGTTATTTTACAAGCCAGCGTGTCATCGCAAAGCGTTAAGTCAATATGAGAGTATTGGCCTGCCCTGTGAAAAGTAGGTTCCTTGCCTTTGTTTTGTACGTATATGTCATGACTAGCTGCCCAATCGAGTAAGGTTCTTCCTCTTGTATCCGTTTTCTTTGATCCCCATGTTTCACTGGCTGCATTAAAGTCGCCCGTGAGTAGGGTTCCCAATCCTTTACTGGTTCTGAGAAAAACCTCGCGATTAGCGGCGGGGGCCGGGAGAGGTTTCTCCTGGTTGGAGATTGACGGGGTAGCGGTATTTTATAGCTGCTACTTCTCTCACAACAGAGAGGAGGGGGAATTAAAGAAATTTATCGACGAACTTGGCCAGGGCACGTGGGCACATGTAGGCAAAAGAGTAGTGATCACCGGGGACTTTAACGCGGCTAGCATAACATGGGGTAGCCGGACCACGACTAAACGAGCTCAGACTCTACCGGAATGGATGGCTAAAAAGAGTCTTATGGTTCTTAACAATGGAAGTCCCCACCTTTTCCAGAGGAACCCAGACGGCCTTCATTGACCTAACAATGATCAACGAGGCGGCCTTTGCACTGGTGGCAGAGTGGCGGGTGAGGGAGACGGAAGAGACCATGAGTGACCATAGATATATCTGTTTCGCTATATATATCTCCGAGAGTCCCTCGGCTCGCCCCTAGTAAGAGGTGGCAAATACGGAAGCTCGATGTAAATCCTAGAAGTTGAGATAGATGAGGACTGTAGACGGCTGGGGGGCACGGTGGCAGATGAATATCGAATTACCGCCATACTCTCCACGGCATGCAGAAACGCTGCTCCCTCAGACCGCCACGGGGGCCGCCACCCTCCCAATTACTGGTGGAAGGAAGAAATTGCAGCCCCCGCAGGACTTGCATAAGGCGACGGAAAGTAAAGCTCGAGCGTGGAAGAGCTGATAGACGCGGTAGAGAGCGACGTATAGGGCCTGCCGTACCAGGTGGTTATGGCCAGACTCTGGAGGCCTCTCCCGAAACTTCCCTCAGACCTGCTTCGGGAGACTGTAACCGGTTTTCTCCCGGCACAGCCGCGGAGAGGAAACGAGGAGCCCCCGGTTGGCCCGGAAGAAATCTCGGAGGTAACGCTGAAGAAGATTGAACAATCCCGGAAACGGCTGGCAACCGGCAAAGCGTCCGGCCCAGATGGAGCTCCCTCGGAGGTAGCGAGGCTAATGGTCCAAAATTGGCCTAACAAGCTCCTGAGGGGGAGAATTTTCCCGAGGCTGTGGAAGTGGACTAGCTGTGTCCTAATCCCTAAACCCGGAGGGAAGACGAAACCGTTAGTTAACCGGCCTATATGTCTAATTGACGCCATGAATAAGAAGCTAATATACTGAACGAAGAGTACGGCCCAGCACGGTTCCCGGAAAGGCAGATCCACACTGGGGGCTTTAAAGAAGAGTCCGAAACGGGCGGGTGAGGAGACCATAGAGACCCTCAAAATGAGGGGATATGTGCTGCTGGTCCTCCTATATGTTAAAAATGCCTTCAGCACAATGAATTGGAAAGAAATTGTGAAGGCGATGGACAGGAATGTATTTTCCACCTACTTTCAGTGAACGATTTCATCCTATCTGGATGACAGATGTTTGGTTGCAGGGGGGCAGGAGTACTAGGTTACCGCTAGAGTCTCACAGGGCTCGATCATAGGACACGTGCTATGGAATATAGCTTATACCGTGCCTGCGGTTCAAGGTCTCCCGTATGGGGTGGAGACGTTGGCGTATGCCGACGATCTTGCACTCAGGGTCACGCCCAGGAGCGAGAGAGCCTTGGAGAGCGCCGCAAATTAGGTCCTGCCAACAGTGTCCAAGTGAATAGAATTCCATCACTTGAAATTGGCGCCTGATAAGACCGGGGCGATTTACCTAACAGATAGAAAGAGGGCAACCGGCGTTAATCTTGGGATAGCGGGCCATTTAATAGAAATCAGAAAGAAGGTGAGGTACCTTGGGGTCATGCTCGACACGGAATTGACCGGATCGGCACACGTGAAGTACGTGGCCGAAAAGGCCCAAAAAGTCTCCCTGAACCTCGTGCGGATCGTGTCTAGGGTCGGTGCAGTGGCAGAGCAAAAATTGTTTCTTGCCTCGGTGGCCGAATTAACAGCGCTAAACGCAGCCCCAGTTTGAAGGGACATGACACTGCGGACGGTGAAAAATAGAAGTGCACTAAGGTTTACCTAACGAACGTTTGTTATCAGGGTAAGCTGGACGGTCTTGACTAAAGCTCTCCTGGCTCTAGCTAAGACGCTGCCATGGGACCTCCTAGTGTATGAAAGGAGTAAAATGTATCTAAATGAAGATCTGGGTCTCGCCAGGGCTATGATTGCTACAAGTTTGGCCTGGCACGAGAAATGGGGGCAGGTACGACGTGGTGTGATCACAGGGAACTTCCCTACCGGGCGACTCAAGTTCTGACCGGACACGGCGAGTTCCAGAGTTACATGTCAAGGATTAAGAAGGCCATCAGCAATACTTGCGTACTGTGTGACTCTAGAGAGGCGGACACCATGGAGCATACTGCTCTGCAGTGTAATGCACTCAGGGAAGGAGGACCAACCGCTATGAGAGGCCTATATGATGATTTCGGCGGAGGCATGGGGAAGACAACGAACTTGTTCGACGCCGTTTTGACACTTAAGACAGCTAAGAAAACGGCCAGACGGGAAAGGCTTGAGACGGTCTTTTGGGGGTCGAGACGAACTCTTCGCGGCAAGAATGACAGCCTACTAGCAGAGGCTCTGCTGGAGGGATATCGGGCAGCTCGCACGCGCCTCGGGCTATAGTCAGAAACATAGCAAACGCATGAGAAGAATTAAAGAGTCAGTGAGATTGGTCTAAAGTTACTAATATTATTACGGCGCCACTCTTGATATCTTAGAACAAGTTGTGATCTTTTAGGTGCCCCAGGAAGGCGACCGTGCGTAAATATTAAATGAGGTAATTTGTCATTGCTAATTTGTCTAAATGTCTTTTCTATCTTCTTTTTCTACAGCAGCAGTACCGAAGAGTCTCTCGATATCTATAGGTTTTAAGATGTTTTGTCATTTTCTTTTGATTCACTCGACAGGAGCAGGGGTCAGTTCCATCCCTCCCCGGCATAGTACCCAAAAACCCAGGAGAGGGCTAAGCACGAGGCTCCTCCATCCTGGTTTTAACGTGTTGCTTTACAATTCCGAGCCATGAGGGGTTGCGGAGGTAGTTTTAAATGAGTGTTATACGCGAAAATGATTGAGTCATATACTCTCCACCGGTATTAAGCCTCATACCAGCTATTAATACCAGCGGGCGTGTGCAAAAGCCTTTTCCCATATTAAGTGTGTACTCAAAAGCCAGCTATTATATCGTTCCTCTCCTTTCTTTATCATGACAATCAGCCACGGATTGGCGGTTTGCGTTATTTAATGAGACATGATCGATACTACCTGTTCTAGTAACTTTTTTCGACACTGGACAGCCTCTGAGCGAGCTGGAAAGCCACCTCGTCATTGGGGTGGGCAGAATTCCCCTTGGGCATTCTGTCGACGTCTTCGTTATGATGGCGGCTAAATGCTATTAGATTTTTTCCTGTCCACTTTTTTTTTATGAAGGAGGGTTAAATACTTTTACGTACTATTGCTACAAGTAGAAAATGAGAAGATCCCACTTTCCATTCGAGCAGTGTGGGACTCGACCCCAGCGGATGGGTGTTAGCCCGCTGAGACCCATACCCACTAAACGCACCTCCCCCCTTAAGCTTTACTCTCTGATGACCCAGATCTCCATAGAACAGTACTATGGGCCATCAGGAGAAGTGGCGAGTGCCACTCGGATCATTTGGCCGGGGTCACTCACGGGTTTCCCCAACGTTCGACGTGTCTTGTACTAACACCCGCGAAGCCGCATCATTCGGACTAACGTGATTTTCTGGTGCAGTAGACGAAAATCTTGCTCTCCTGAGCTTTCCCAGGGTTCCTTTCTCTTTCATTACCTCCGTAGCCATAGCTGCTCCTAGCTTCCACCCAGAAGTCGTACCGCATAAGTAGTCTACGAACTCCTTAAGGGTTCCTCTGGGGGGATCTGGAATATTTGCTCCTCTTCCGTCTCCCTCATTGGTCCATTTGTTCCTTAGTTTGGCAATTGCTGTGGCTCTAGCCTGTTCTAGTGCCTGGCATTTTAGAAGAGTGTGGGTCGAGTCATCCTCCGTTCCCTCTTGGCAATAAACGCAGCTCGATGAGGGAGCTTTTCCGATTCGAAAGAGGTATGTCTGAAAGTCCCCATGTCCCGTGAGGATCTGCGTGAGATAATGGTTTAGTTCTCCCCCCGGTCGCTCGATCCATTGTTTGATGTTTGGGATGAGGGATCGAAGGGTGTGCCCCGGTGCTCCTGAAGGAATGGAGTCCCATTTGGCTTGCCATGCTTCCATTGACTTCTCTCTCTCTACTTCCTTACTGCTGCGCGAGCTGTTTTCCCAGAGTTTTCGCCTTTCCTCCACCTTTAGATCCCAGGGAAGAGCTCCGGCCAGCACGAGAGCAGAGTTTGTGCTAACGGTGCGATACGCCTGGATAATCCTGAGAGCCGCCACTCTCTGAGCGCTTCCAAGGATCCCTCTCGCTTTCTTTGTTTTCAAAGAAGCCTTGAGCCAGACTGGAGACCCGAATAGCGCTATAGATTCGGCCACTGACATCAGCAATCTACGTCTGCATTCTCTTGGTCCGTGAATGTTTGGTAGAATTCTTGCAATTGCATTAGCCGCCTTAGCCGCCTTTGCCGAGGTTATCTTCAGGTGGCCGAGGCCCGTCAGGCTCTTGTCCAAGCGAATCCCCAAGTACCGCGCCTCCTTGACCTGCTTTATTTGCTGTCCTGCCAGGTATAGTCTGATGGGACTCACCTTCTTCCGTCCCGTTAGCAGTATAGCCTCGCTTTTCTCCGGAGCGATTGCTAAGCCGGCTTCGTCCATCCATCTCCTCGTAGACTCTAGTGTTTTATTAGCATTAAGTTCCAATTCTTCTGCAGTCTTTGCCTGAACTGTGATAGCCAGATCATCCGCGTACGCGATCATCTCTACTCCTTGTGGAAGGTTATCCTGGCAGAGTACGCCATCGTACGCTAGGTTCCAGAGCAGAGGACCCAGGATCGAGCCCTGTGGAACTCCTGCTGCCATTGATAATTCCACTTCACCGTTGAAAACAGTTCGGTCCTCCAGGTATCCTGAGATGACCTTGACAAGATAATGTGGGACTTTTTTCCTAACTAGCGTGTCCAGTATTGTCCTCCACGGGAGGCTATTAAAGGCGTTCCTGACATCTAGAAGTATTGCCAGAAACAGTTTTCTGGTGCAAATGGTTGAACTATGTAAAAGGTCAGCCTTGTCCGTAACTCGATGGACAGCAGTGAGAACTGACCGCTTTTTCCTGAATCCATATTGGGAGTCCGAAAGAAGTCCGTTTTCCTCTACAAAGGTTCTGAGCCTTTCTTCAATGATTGCCTCGTACCCTTTCGCCAGGGTATTCAGTAGGCAGATAGGCCTAAATCCTCCGTTGTCTTTGGGGATAAGGACAACCTCAGCTTGTTTCCAGTTTGCAGGTATTGTTCCCTTTCTGGTTGCTGCAGTGAACACCTGTGCAACCAGATCTGAATACTCCTTAAATAGTACTTTGACTGCCAGGGACGGGATGCCGTCTGGTCCTGGGGCCTTTCCCGGCTTAAGTCTCGCCGCAGCCTTGAGTACCTCTGCTACCGTTATCGCTGGGGGCTCGTCCCCTTCTCCTGTGGGTGCCTCTGGCGTGTTATATTGCTCCCTGTCAAAGCGAGCGTGTTTTGGGAAGAGCTTGTTTAAAGCCTGGCTGATTTGCTCCTTTGTGAGCACAGCCCTGGGCTTTCGTGCGTTACTCCCTTTTATTATCTTGTAGGGCTTCCCCCAAGGATCGCCATCGATTTCCTTGAGAAGGTTGCGCCATCTATTTGTCTTGCTATCAATAATTGCTTGCTTCAATGTGGCTCTACATTTTCGATAGTTAACCAAAGTTTGAGCTTCATCCTCTAAGGTATTGTGTGGCTTTTTTAGTTTACGCCTTGCTCTGTTGCAGTCAGACCTCTTTTGCGCAATGGTCGTGTTCCACCAGTAGCTTGGCTGTAAGTTCGCCCGCTTTGGATGTATGGGCTTTGTAGCTCGAGCACATGCCGTTATTAGAAGCTCTTGCAGCTCCTCTGGGGTTTGGGGTAGTCCAACGTCGGCAATTGTATTGCTGATTTCTGCTCTAAAGGATTTCTCATCGGATATCCTGTAGCGAGCTTTATTGCTTGCGGGTGGCCTGGGTGTCCGCGCCTTTACTTTGAACTCTATGCAGTAGTGATCGCTGAGGTTTTCTTCTTCAGTGAGGACTTTCCAACTCGTTATTTTACAAGCCAGCGTGTCATCGCAAAGCGTTAAGTCAATATGAGAGTATTGGCCTGCCCTGTGAAAAGTAGGTTCCTTGCCTTTGTTTTGTACGTATATGTCATGACTAGCTGCCCAATCGAGTAAGGTTCTTCCTCTTGTATCCGTTTTCTTTGATCCCCATGTTTCACTGGCTGCATTAAAGTCGCCCGTGAGTAGGGTTCCCAATCCTTTACTGGTGTCGCGTACTGAGTCTCCGAGTTCAGTAAGAAACCTTTCAAATTCCTCCTGTGAGCAGTTCGGGCTGATGTAGCATGAGTACAGTCTCCACTTGTTGGCTACGTCCACCCACACGTATCCTGCTCCTTTTCCGTGTTTGGTTATTGGTAGCGAGCCGGTGTTAATGATAGCAGCGCTAAGCGTTAGATCATTGTACCAACCTGCTCGTGTGCTTGCTCTACTTTTATTTGGTTCACTGATAGAAACGAGGCTTGCGTTGCGTCTAGCTGCTATTTCCTCTAGCATGTCATGCGCTAGTCTGCTCCTATTACAGTTAACTTGAATTACATTGGTCTCCATTTTTATTGGTTGGCAAGGGTTTGTCCGTCCGTGTCTTGAAACCGAGCGGCTCCTCGAGCACCCTGTTCCGTCCATCCCTCTAAGTTTGTCCTGCTCCGGCGAGCGACCTTCCTTAAAGCTTTTTTCTGCTCCGCAGTTAGTTGCTCTCCTTTTTCTACTTGTGGGGAAATTTGCTGGTCGGTCTCTATCTCCTGAGCGGCCGACTCAGTTTTGCCACCTCTATTAGCTTGTGCTGCCTGCTTGGCCGCATGTATTGCTTATTTCCGTTCCGTCAGAATTCGGAGGTAGCTGGGGCATGCAGTAGATCTGGCGCGGTGACCTACATTTCCACAAACGTAACACTTGGGGGCTTCGGCCTCGCAGTTTCGGGCGACGTGTCCGGCGTCGCCGCACCTGTAGCATATCTGGCTTTCGGCTTTATTGTTCCTGCATTCCCTGGTTGTGTGCCCTATGTCGTGGCAGTTATGGCAAGTTGGCAGGGTAATCCATTCCTCAGGCCTGCTATTAAAGCCACCTAACTTGAAGGTTTTCCTCGCCAGGAGCTTGCGCGCATCCTGCTTTGGCAACGTTACTAGACATTGCCAGCTGCCCTTCTTGTTAGGTCGCGGAGCCTCTGTGCGCATATGAGTCGATTCGTGAAGATTCAGGGTCTTCCGGATCTCTGTCATAATGGCCTCCGCGCTTATGAAAGGGTTAACATCGCGCAGGACAACCGTCATAGTAGGGCCAGTGACCACTCTGGTATCAACCTCACCCCCGGTACCTTGGCGTAGTACAGCAGCAAAGGTGGCGGAGCTGCCAGCCCTTTCCTCCGCTATCTTGAGGATAAGGTCTCCGGTACGAGTGGTTCTAACGGGGCCAATTCGTACACCATTTTCAGGCTTTCCGACAAGCGGACGGATCTTGTCAAGCATCTCACTTGCCGAGGTTCCTTCTTTCGCCCGGATTCTCACTGACATCATTTCAGTCTGCGCGTTCCGTGGGCAGGTAGTACCTACGTCTGGCTTGGGCCTTCGCTGTCCCTCGTTTGTGATGTCTGCCGAGCAGCCTACCTGCCTGCAGCAGGCCTCAGTTGCTCTTCGGAGCGATGTCCCAATCAACTCCTGGGATATATAGAGAGCCACTGGTTCCAAGTTTGTCTTGTCGTGGCTCCTCTCAAGGGTCTTGCAGAGTATCTGCAGAAACCCTTGTGGAGAGACCTCTGGGCCTGTTACTCCGATCACCAGAGTGCGCGTTTTTCTACTAGGAGACGACGGTTTGTCCTCGCCAAATTCCAGGTCGGTGCCAACTAGCTCCAGTTGTTCGTTGTTTGTTAAAACGGCCACACTTCCCGCCCGAAGGGTGGACGCCGACTCAGCAAGCGGGAACTGGGTGGCGAGTTTTTTGAGGACAGCCCGGTCCTTTTCTGACTCTCTTGTAATGAGCATTGCCCGCACGTCTCGCGACGCTACAATGCTGTTATTCGAAAAGCGGGCGGCTTTGAATGTGGCTTCCGGCCAGTCTTGTCGAATAAGTTGGGTAGCGTCCTCAAGCGACGGCAACGCTGCCAGTTGTTCCTCGATGAGCTTAGCCGTTTGTAGATCTAGCTGCTCTTTATCTAGCTTTTTCTGGCACGTATTGCATATAAGGTTTTTGGGCGTTAGAAACCTTTCTAAGTGAGCCGATTGCTGTACTTTTAGGTCCTCAACCTGTTTGGCCAGACCCTTTGCCTTTGACTTCCATCTGTCAGCCAGCATCGTGATTCTTTGCACTTGTGCCGTCTGTTCGGCGCTGGCTTCCTTTAGTTGCCTAATAGAACTCACGTGCTCTGCTTCACTAGCTTTCTGTTTTAATTCAAGCTCCCATGTGCATTTGTCGAGGCGAGTGATCGCAGCCTTGATATCCGTTTGAGTAGTGGCATGTTTTTCTTTAAGCGCCGTAAGCTGCTTGACCACCTTCAATAGCTCACTCAAACCCCCTGCACTATCCTGCAGGCCCTCTTTGGCGCGCGTTTTCTTTGCCGCTTTGGCCTTTTGGCTGGCCACAGTTCGACCTGTCACACCTTGCGTAGCATCGTTTGGCGAAATCGCCATTGCTGCCGCTCTCTTTCGTTGAGTCTGCGGCGTTGCAGCAGACATTATCTCCTTGTCCTCCGAGTCGTTGTTTGAGCCCGTGTCTTTCTCCGTCTCCGGTTCCGCTACCCTCTTCTCCAGCTCGTTTGGGTCTATTGTGAGAACAGCCGGGCCGGGGGACTGAGGCACACGGTCCGGACCCTTAAAAGGATCCATTCCTTCTTCTTCTTTTTTTTGTGGTTTACGTATTTATATCTGCGCTGCTGTACATTGTGATGCTATGCATATATACACATATATATATATATTTATATATACACACTGCGGTGTACTAGACAGTACAATGTGGTACGGTCCTTATATAGTTCAATGTTATACTGCGCTAACTTATTTCAGTTGAAAAGTAGTTATTTCGTTCGAATTTGGATGGGCAGCGGGCCGCTCGAAGCCTCCCACCCGCTACTCGAGTAGTTTCGTTTTCGCTTCGTCTTGCAGAAGAAGTAACATTTAAGCTTTACAGCGGCCTAGCTCCACGCCGCTATGTCGCACGTCCACGCACAAAATACCAAAATAACCACTGAGTTTCACGGATCACTACAGTATCTCACTCTATGGATTAGTCTTGGTGCACTCACACGAGAAGCATGTTCTTTCGGAGCTTCGTAGTCCTAAGTCCGCATTCCTTGGCGCCAAACCTTTCACTTCGGCCTTTCACCTCAGAAATGCCACTAATGTTCACAATATCGATGTTCAACCATTCACTGCAAGTCAGTGCACCTACCTGCTATCGCAAAGTTCACTAAATCAGGCTAGTACTAGGATCCTAAGATCTTTTCCACAGACCTACAAAAAACACGTCCGCACTGTCCGATTTCGAAACCGGAAGTGTCCACTTTATTTTAGTGATCACATAGTAGTGGTCATTGTGGCAAAATCAATGCATCAATCAACCAACAATTTACAAAGAAAGATTGAGTAAAAACTATTTGGGAGTCAAAAATCTTTATGGTAAGCGATTTAAAGTACACTTTTTAAATTAAAGTTACGCATGTTCAACTCGCAAGTAAAATATATGTGTAAGTTAAAATGGTACAAACATCTTCAAACTGGAGTATAAGCTTAGGTGTAAACTAAGTAATTACATTAGGCAGCTCGTATCTTGGCCATACATACTACGCGATATATGCACTACTGACTTGTTTGCCAACGAATCGCAAACCAAAATATGGCCTTACTAACCAAATTATAGTCGACGTTTGCTGGTGTGGGGGGGGGGGCGACTGGTCGCCTGTATGGGCACACTTGTGCAACACGGCATTCACCATATCTATTTGTACCTGCGAGCTTGTATGTTAGTCAACACACGCCAGAGAAGGGGGTAAGCATGGGCCACATTTGTGATGAGCACATATTCAGGCAAAAGCAGTAGCCACACAAATAGAGCCTCCACATGTTGCTCGCGCACACGAGCGCACATACCACTATGCGCTACACGTAAATCTAGGAGGCAATGTGTGCGTATTTATATGCCCCAACAAGAATTTAGCAAAAAGAGTAAGGGATGGCGCTAACGGAAACGCGTAGATCTTTACTTCTTACAGTGGCCGCCTATCAGCCTCCCAACACCGACCAGCGTACTATTCAGAAACCATTGCAACGACTCCTCCCGCCTCAGCTAACAAAAGTAACAACAACAACAACAACATCATCGTCGCCGCCGCTGCTAAAGCAAGAAATCGGGTGGGTTATGTTATGTTGTGGCCTCATAATGACTGGGTAATTATTCATACAGCACCCCCGCCAGTTATCATCACATGATAGGGATTATGTTAATCAGCAGTGGCCGGCTGCGTCTGTAGACGCCGCAGCAGCAGCAACAGCAGCCATAGTAAGGAGCCATTTAGCACACACGAATAATTAATAATACTGCGAATCGTGAGTGGGTCGAGTGCCATACGGTGCTGAGCAGGATGCATAGCATTTTAGTCTCAGTTCTTCTATATACATAGGCACACACACACACTCACATATATATATATATATATATATATATATGTGCTTTCCTGTCAGAGCTGTCGGACGCGAGTAACGAGGCATAATCTAAACCACCTGTTCTAGTGATTCTTCTCGGCTAGGCAGCCTCTCGGTAAGCTGGCAGGACACCTCGCCAATGGGGTGGGCGGAATTCCGCTTGAGCTTCCTGTCGCCGTCGTCCTAGTGATGGCGGCTCTCCGGCCGCTGTTCTCTTTTGCTGTTACTGCCCTCACGACCAATGAGACCTAGGGCCTCGACGAGTCGGACGACTCTTCGGTGCCATTTGCTGACTTCAGCAGCAGCAGGCCTAGCCCGCCTCATTTCCTTACTACGACCACCGTCAACATAAATCACCGTCAGCATTACAATCCTCCTCATCATCAAATCAAATCTAGATCGTCATAGGTCATCAATGACACCATCGCCTCGCTGAACACAAAAGTTACAGTCTTGCTGCGGTCATCTTAGAGGGAAAAACGTCACTTGTAAGAGCACTGTGAGATTAGCTTTCGTCGGAGAAGCACGACGGAAAGATGCGGAGGAGAGGATCTGAACGATTATAAGCCCGCTTTGAACACTTTTCAAACCTGGAAAGGTTAGGCTAAGATTACACATGCAAACATAATATGCAGATGTATTGGTGTTACAAACGCCTAAGCTCAGTGTATCGTGTAACTCACATTTGGTTGTTTACACCTAGGTCCATGCAAATGAACCGGAACCTTTTTGCACCGAGCACATAAAGGAGCCTGTTTAATATTTAGCCTGAATCTCAGCGACTGCTACTTCTCTATAAACACATGTCCACACTATTGTTAATTCTTACCCACACAAATGAAAAGGCGTTTATAAAGCTAATATACGAGGGCTGATTGATAAGTTTTGTTACTTTGAATTTTGCCGCCACATAGAAAGTACCAAGATTCGTTTGGTTTAGATGCGCCATTCAACAGCTACAAGCAGGCGATTATTGTTCGATTTTGGTTCAAAGAAGTGATGAAGAGAGAAGCTCATTTCCATTCGGGGCTAATCGACGGTCATATCCTTGAATGCTAAAACATGCCTATATGCTCATATAGTCATGCCTGTACTAAACAGCTTGTATAAACCGTACCGCTAACTTGCTAAAAAAAATCAGCGGTCATTTCTGCAAATAATTTTTGCATTTACGATAAATATTTTCTCGTCAGAGAAAAACGAGGGCCTACAGCTTCGTACTTGCGAGAATAGCCTGACTCGTTGTATAGAGAAATTGTATTTGAGGTCTTTGTGAATAAGCCTGTACATGGTCGTTATGGCCCTTTTAGATTCTTGAGCAAGAAGGATCCTCAGATATTCGCAATTGGACTGAAACGATCAGTTCTTGAGTTCTTGAGATCTTCCGCTGAACTGTCCGGCGCTGAGGCACAGACAGTAGCTGTTTTTCGCTTATACACCGAAAATGACGTACTATCTCATGCTAAAATCAGTACGAGTTCATATTCTTCTGAACATGAGGTTTCGTCTGCTACTCATTAACCGGATGATATATATATATATATATATATATATAACGCTCTAGAAACTGAATTCAGTTTTTGCGGTACAACCTTGCTTTGGAAACGCGACCTAGTACCCGGATGGACCACAGATCGACGGAGTACACACAAAAGACGACTGCGCTGCAGTTCTCAGCTGTTCTCTCTAATTTCACGTTTTTACGCGTAGAAGCTATTCAGGTAATATGATCATGGCTCATATAGGTGACATCTGCTTCATCTGCCAAACAGGCGCAGAATTGGAACCGCTATCGCTTCAATGTGCTTTGCGCACGAACTGGTTCCATATGTCATGCACGCAGCACACAAACGCGATATCGTAAGTGTGATACTGCCCAATTTGTCGACTTGCCGGCAGACCGAATACAATCTTGGATTGAGGCGGCATGATCTATAAATGCATAAAACTGATATCCGCCAACATTAGATTAAGTTTGTTGAACTCGGCTTTGGCGTCGATCTTTCGCCATAGAGCGAGATAGAGAGGGAGGGAGATCTTTCTCGAGAATAAGATGATACAACAAAATCAACTCACTGAAGTACTCCAACGCTTGGCACAATTGGCTGCAGTCCCATCGTTGGCTGACTAACCAACTGAAGCCAAAATGGAGGCTACGGGGAAACATAAGCGTGCCTTGCTTATTGAAAAGATCAGGATGGTATAAAAAAATTGAGTTAGATCAGGATCGTATTAAGAAATTCTAAATCGAATACATCCTAGGGTCGACGCAGGCATAAGAAGTGAAAGACGAAGTAGCACAGAAAGCGCTAAAAGCAACGTACAGAAAATGGAAGGAAAGGCAGAATATTTTCGAGGCCTACGGAGCTAAAGAAAGCGCATTTTTAAATCAATCTGATTCACAAGGGCTGAAGCAAGGTGCGTCTTATAGATGGAGGAACCTGTGGGCTACCCCGGTCAAATAAAGCCGGTCGGATAGGGCACTCGCGACTTCTTCTTATGGACCATAGCACTGTTCTAAGGAGATCTGGGCCATTAGAAAGAAAAGTTTATAGGGGAGGTGTTAGTGGGTATGGGTCTTAGTAGCGTAATCACAACAAGGTGTCGAGTCCCACACAGCTCGAGATGGAATGTGAGATTTCCTACTACTTGCGGTAGTGCGTAAATGCATTTAACCCTCCTCCAAAAAACAACTCCACACTACTTGTGAATCGTCGCTTCACCGCGGATCAACAAGAGTGTATAGTCCTTCGAAACCCAATCTTCAAGAGTATATCATGAAAATACCGCTGGGAAAGAGTAACGTTGTAGACCTTTCGTCATCCACATGTTTGCTGATAGCCCTGTACAGCAGTGCAAACTAGGAAAGCGGTACCAGTATTGACCAATTACTGGAGAAGATTAGCATCGCTATGAGCTTCATTGACAAACGACACTGCTAAATGGGGATCTCAATTGTCAACTGAAGCAAAATCCTTCGAGTGAACGGACTACCGTCCTCTTAGAATCACTGGATGCCTACGGTTTGTGGGTTTGTTCTGATAAGAGCACCTCTACTTATCATACCGATGCCAACCTGCAGCGGGTTGGTTCTACGGGAAGAACGGGACGCTCAACATTCGACATTTTCCTAAATTCAGCCCCGCCAAACTGCATGACCTATGAAGGGCCGGTTTTCCGTGTTTTACTCACGGGAATATGACAACCATATCTTCAAGGTTATCGGGGTGCCTATCAAATCAATTAGTACCGCGAAACAACGCAACGTCGTGGGAAAGCGCCCGGATAACAATTTGGCTATTTCGCAGCTTGCTCAGATTAACCCTGATAGACTGCGACACGGCTCCCGTGATGATAACGCAGCGTCACACGACAGAATTATCAAAAGCTTAAGGACCCCAAGAAACGATCGTTTGCCAACTAACAGGAACAACTCTTTATACTAAAAACGCAACAAAAACTTCACCTCATAACACAACAGCCTTACAACTTTAAAAACTGTCCAATTCCATCTGAAGAACTCCTGAGGAACTTTCAAGCAAGCTTCACCCACGCAGACCGTTTAGACTAAAAGAAGTAAGTATTTCCTATTCACGACCTTCTCCGCGTAAGCCAAACGAGGATACTGACGAATTTGTCTTCGACATCCGCTCCACTGTTTAAAACTTGATTTACTGTTTAAACAGTTGGCGACCTTTGCAGCCAACCTAGTGCCCTTCCCTCATCGAATGGCTTTCACCCCGTTGGGCCGAGCAAAAGACGCCAGTCTTGAATTAACATTTTTGTGGAGATTGTTTTCAACTCTAGATTATCCTGCGTACTTTACGGGCTTGGGGCTCAACATGTCAAGGCATATCTACAATGCACCGAGGGCCGAACATATTGAGATATCTAGGGTTTCCTCAACAGTCCGTGTGGCAGCATAGCTGCTGACTCTCAGCCGCATAGGATCTTCTTAATGAGCATCGCTTAAAGATAATTCGATAAACAACGGAGATCGAACTGACCATACCCCGGTAGATGACAAAAATGTCTAGAGCACTACCCCCCGCCTAGACCACTGTTGTCGTCAGTCTAACATGCCATCGCTTTATTATTAACATATGCACAATAATTGTAATTATATTGTTGCCTCTATAACTTCTATAAATGATAGTACCACGGTTACATATAAAATAAAGTAATGATATGATGTTGATAGTTATATTTTAGCTATTCTGTTTAGTTTTAGCTACAACTGTAGCCTGTTAGCAACGACGACCGTAGAAAATCCTTAGAAAGCCGTATTCCTCTATCACACATTGTCGTGAGTGTTGTTTGGTTGCTTTCAGTACACGTATTGTTGATTTGACTCTAGCTCATGACATCAGCGTTGATACATTATCATCACTATGGAAGAGAAGGGGAGAAGGAACTATATAGTTATGGTTACTTTGTTAAGATTGTTGCTTGTTCTTGTTTCTGTTACACAAGGATCGTGATTATTGTGTTCACCGTACGTTCTCTTTCTAGGGAATGCCACGACTGTTGGCGCTGCTATTATCTTTACTATTATTACTGGTGCTGCTGTTGTGCTCTGTGTTGCTGTCGTAATTACCTCTGCTTTATATGCCTGTGTTGTTTTCCTGATCCGTTTCGTCGCCATTGTTCTTCTGCCTTTCCCCCTTCTTGCTTCCCATCATCACGCCCTCGTTTTGTCCTGTTACATCGTTTCGCTTGTCCGTGACATAATAGATAGACCTGTAGCACCTATTTCTCCTATACGTTCTCTTCGACGTTCCACGTGCCGACACAACTACAGCAACAGAGACACTCTGGTTAGCCAGGACAATAACAACAACAACAAAAATAACGACCAGCGCAACAAGCAGGACTTCGGTGTTGGCCTGATATCGACGTACCCCCAAGGCGGTCGACATCCCCGACTTTTCGCAGTATGACAACGTCGTTGTGTGTCGCGTTAGCTTATTACGGCGGTGAGCTCGAATCGACAACGGCTGTTCTCGACGACTATACTGTCGACATCAGGAATTCCTCGCCTGGGCTAGCCCGGTGAGGTTGAAGTGTTGGCTGGCCCCGAAAGCGGTCGTTCTGCTTTTATCTACGCTATAGACAGCTGTCAGATGTATGTAGGAGCCAGGTAAACCTATGGCTCCTTAGATCACAACGCAGCTATATATATATATAGGCGCCATGATCTAAAAAACTATTGGAAGCCATAAAAGTCGCTTCTCGGGGTGTCGCCGTTGTTCCTGCTGTTAGTCAAATTTTCTTTGAGTAATGCTTCTTAAGAATAAATGATAAACCATACTGCTGATAGCCAGCGACCATGCTGCCGCAAACATTGTTGGAGAAATCTTATTATATACAAACATGTTCGCTTATGGTGCTGCTCTAAGCGCTGAGGTATTTGACGGTTTAATGCGTAATATTTAGCGCAAACTTGCAAGCAGAACCGGCATCTATCTACGCTGGCCATATGGCCCGTTCCGGTCAGACTGTCTGCATATCATCTTGATGACAGTAAAAGATGTCTTCTCATGAGCGCCTGTGTAGGTTGTGTCGTTGCGGAAAAGGCTCCGGGGCAAACCGTTGACCACTGTATCATCCACGTCATCCGGCTCTCCGGAAGTGCAGAGCACACAAGTACCTATTAAAGATTTGCTTTTTCTGCACATATACACCTGAATGGTCGTGCCTAATTAGGATTTGTGTCATGTAGTAGTCTAGAGGGCCCCGGTCAGGGTCTATGTACCAGAGAATTAGATTAGGGCTGTCTCCGGATAGAAGATGGGCCAAGGCGATGACCCAGTCATGGCTTTTTGAGCGGCCCGCCGGGGACTCTGATTGCGACGTGTACAGAGCGCCATATCTGCCTATACGACGCTGCTTACAGTAGATTCGGTGACCGATGCCAGAAGGCGGCGCCGAGATTTGCTTGCGTCTCTCTCGAGTGGAAGGATTAGAGGTAGGTTCTATGACACCTGAGCAACATTCCTAGTGTTGTGCTGCATGTGGGACCCCCCATAAGCCTAGTATATAGGTGGACCCCCAGATAACTGGTAGTTTTGTGCACCGTGATCAATTGGTCGGCAACCTCCAGCATCCGCGGGTAGGCGTATTGTCTGCCAAATACAATGCCTCGGTCTTCTGTGGAGCAAGTTGGAAACGGTTAGCCCTTAATGCGCTCAATTTTATCTTGCAGAACCAGGCTTGCTGCAACCTCCGGGGAGTCCTCTCGGCAAGCCAAGACCAGTACCGCAAGATCATCGGCGTAGGTTATAGTCTCTACACCATTCGGCATGACCGGGATTTACAGGACCCCGCCATAGGCCAGGCTCTACCGCACCGGGGCAAAGACGGGGTCCTGCGGGACTCCTGCCGTGACGTGATGTTTATTGCCGTCGCCATAAATATATTACCATTGATCCAGGTAGAAAGACAACATTTTTTTGGAGGGGACAGGGGAGAAGGAGGACAATCCTCTGAGGGTTTTAGTTGGCTTGGGAACCTGTGCGAGTAATCTTCCTTCGGGATGGGCGCATTATATGTGTGTGGCAAAGTCTGCCAGTAGTTTTGAGTGATCAGTAACTGCATTATGTGGGTCGGGTGATTTTTCCGCGGCTAGCCTACCGGCCTCCGTCAGTATCTCTCTGATGATTACGGTGGGAATCTGTCCTGGAATCGACCTCATAAGTATGAAGGGATCTGGGATCGTGATGCGGGTATAGGGGGAGGAGTTACTCTAAGGCGGAGTGTGACATCCTTATATGGCAAGTCCCATGGGTCCGCCTGGATCAGCTTAATCATTGCTGCAACGCATAGTATTAGCCAAGTAGCAAAATGCAAAATTCTTAGGCAATATAGTCCTTGCTACGACGGGCTAGCAGTTTGAGATTAGGTACAATTGTGAGGCAGATACGGTTTAGATTTTTTATTTGCATCACCACACTTAGTTCACGCATATTGCGTATGTACATGGCATTGACACTTAAACCGTTGTCAGTTGTTCTCGGCATGTTATTCGCGAGAGGCAGTGCAGTGATCTCTTTATTAGGGCCAGGCAGGCAGATGCATGATACTTCGTACACGCCTAAAAATCGAGAGACGCATTACGTGTACTCCTCGTAGAAGTTCGTAGACTAGGTGACACTAGGTAGACTGTGTGGCGGCGTGGTCTAGGGGACTAGTGCGCTAGTCACGGTTGTCATCTACCGGGCCCCGGTTCGATTTATGTTGTTGATCGAATTTTCTTTGAGCGATGCTCATTGAGAATAGATGAATAACCATGCCGATAAGTGTCAGCGGCCATGCGGCCACACGGACTGTTAAAGAAACCCTAGATATCTTAACATGTCCGGCTCTCGGTGCATTGAAGATATACCTCAGGTTAAGTTCCAAGCCTGTAGGGGACGGAGGATAGTCTAGAATTAAAAACAATTTCCTTAAAGAAAAATGTTTATTCTAGACTAGGTGACAATAGCTATGAACTATGAATCTGGTATACACGTGGCAATTGTCACATGCAAAACCAAACCAGAGGTGAGGGGCACTGAAAATATCCAGATTTTTTTACTTTGCAATGTTTTAAAGGGATGTAGCCAGAAACTTACCCGCAACACTTCAAAACTAGAATACCAATGGTATGATTTCCAACTTAGGAGCTCAGTTTTTTTTTTAATACTAAATCGAAAAACGTTATAGAGCACTTAAGCTGGTAAATTATAACGCTGGTGTTTCTATCGTAAAGTGCGGCAGGTAAATATACCAGGGAACGTGGGGTTGTACACCGCAAAGATCGAAGCCTTGGAGACGTTGCTAAGAAAGAAATCTAAACCCAAATTCGTCTACACATTTATCTAACCCCTAACAGATGGCCCGTCTTAAGAAGACGTGGCCTACAGTAACACTGTCTTAAAATAGAGCTTTGTTTATGAGATAATATGCATATATATATGATTGGTTATATAGCATACTAATATTCAATACAAAACACTCATGCATTCGTAAAGCATTCAATACATGCATACCTACAAAAACAGTTTACTACCCACGCATGCCGAGGGCAGCTTCTAACGGCGCGTAAGGGCGGTAGTGGGCCTCGCGGGGCAGGCAGTGATGAGATAGACCCCGTTTGATCTATGCGTCGGAGTCAAAGGCTGCGTATATGTCTGCGTTGACCTGCGGACAGATACGCAGGTTGCCGTGGTGGAATGGTTATGCGGCGCGTCTCTTGTTGGTCTCGCCTGCGTTCATTGTGGGCGACAGACAGGTCGGACAAGCACCGTTGCTGCTATTATTACCTACTGCTGCTGCAGCCACTGGCCGCCGCCGTTGCTGGTACGAAGTCTGTATATGCATGGCTGTAGATCACCAGGAGGCATGGTTTACATCTTCGTCATTAGTTGCTAAACACAATTACGGCTGATTCAATGGTTGTGCGCGTTTTTCTGCCATATGCGTGGTGGCCTGCTTGTCCACTGTGCCGCGTTGTACCGCTTGGCTCACTTGCATGAGAAGGCCGCTAACGCATAGGGCTGCCGGTGATTATGATAATGATGATGATGATGGTCGTGACGATAATGATGGCCCGGTTTCATCCCGCGACGACGGGACACGTCCAGATGGTGTGTGACCAGGCGTCACCCTTATCGTAATAGGCAATAGGGAGGAGGATTCGATATGCGCAACAAAATCTAGCCGTGCCACGCTGCAGCCGCCCGATCACGCCGGGGCACCGATCTTGTGAATCGGTGAACGCCTACATTGTTACGCGACTCTACGCGACCCCAACCTCGACTTGTGTGTGTGTATATATATATATATATCTATATAGGGTTCAAATGAAAAGATACGAAACGACACTACAGAGACGTGTGGCTATAGAGACAAATTGAAGTGCCCTTGAATTTTCGGGGGGAGGTGACGACGCATGTTGTCCCGCTTTGTCTCTCCTGCTCGAAGTAATGGCATCAACTTCCTTGCTAGTCAACCGCTGAATGATCCAGGAATCTTCATAGCTAATTTGCACGAAATAGTAACTGTCTTCACGATATGCCAATTTACATTCCTTTCCACTTTGGTACACTCCGCTCCTACCCTGTATTGACAGAACCATAATCAAAACGGAGGGAGCTACAGTGCAGGGCATGCAATTCCAAGTAGTTGCAATGCGGCTACAATAGAGTGGTATTGCCATCAGGCCCATAATAATGTCGCAGTTTAGTACGATGCCTTGGAGCTTTAGTTTTGGTGGCAGGTTTGGTGGTAGCCTTACTTGCCTAAAGACTTAATTTGTAAATGTATTTAATTATTAGTAGCTTAGAAATACTTGTTAAAGAGTTAAGCGAATGCAGGTCGTCAAAGTCAGCTTTACTACCCCATTCCGCACAGCAAATTAGGGGCGCATACCGAGATACCTCTTCATATAGCAGCAAAAGGGCGGAATGTTGTTGGGTCCAGCATTGCTCTTACTTGTAAGATGGCACGGTTCTACGCGATGTTTGACTAAAAACGCGTCTTAAAGGACCGCTTTTTTACAACCCAACGGTTACAACCCAACTAACAACGCAAGTTTTTGCTATGCTATTATACCCGTTTATCTTGCGCTAATACAGGTGTTTTTACTAAAGTTGACCGGAGTCGAGCCTATCCTTGACTCTGCAATTTGTTTTTTCCTCATTTTTGCGTACTATCATCTGTCCTTCGTCCTCGTGAAGATTAGGTACTGAACAGCTAGCGGCAAAACCATCGCTAGAAGACTTAGGAGTTCTGATAAGTAATACGCTGAGCTACACACCGCATGCTCTAGAGGTAGCTGCGTTAGCTAGTCGGAGAATGCACTAGATAATGCGATCCTTTGTCCTGAAAGACCCTAATCTGTATGTCAAACTTTACAATCAATATGTCCTACCTGTGATTGTATATGCCTCTCCAGTATGGAATCTAGGATTGAAACGTGATAGAAATTTGATAACAAAACTACACAAGAAGTTTTTAAAACGTGTTGCTTTTCGTTGCAATATGAGAACATGTGATATAAAATGTGATGATATTGGTGCTGTTCTAGATGATATTGATAGGGCTACGTTCATCTCTATCTGTAAATTCCCAGATCGAGCGAACATATTCTTTGATTCTATTTTGACGAACACAAGATCCGGGGATTAACATACATGCTAAAGCTGTTACCCGGAAAGAAATTGTTAACAAAATGTTTGCCTGGCGCAGTGCCAGGAACGCGAACTACGTACAAGCAAATTGATGTGTTCTAATAAAGCCCCCCTGCTAAAGGGTGTGTAAATATAAATATAATATATATAAGTATACTGTCTTGGTGGCAGCACGACGAGCACGCCTAGCGATCAGGGAACGGTAGCCTAGGCGGCTAGATTTCTATGCTATCAATCATTCCAAGCGCCATTCTATCTGTTACTGTGGAAAATGAATTTGTATTCCTAATCAATCGCTTTGTTTAGCGGCTATAAGGCGGGTCACCCTCTAGGAGATCACCCTGATATTTTTACATCATCTTTGAGCCCAGATCCTTTTGTATAGGAACGACAAAACGGCATACTCAACTTATAAATGTCTTCTCATATGTCGATGAAATATCTAATACATCCAAGCCTGGGGGTGAAAAGAAATTCAGGGTTTAGTGGCTTTGTGAGTTCTACACTAGTCACGCTGGTCATATATGCGTCACGTCCGATTGGGGCATCTGACCGCTTACTGTGGTGATGTAGTCGGCTCTGCAAACGTGAGAGAACAAGGGAACATTATTCTGCTAATAGCACTATTTACATCACAAAAATGTGAAAGCGTCTCAATAGTAGCAATAATATAAAATCACCCGTTGGCCAGGAACGTTTGGACTGGTTCAACAATGTCCACACGATTGCGTTAAGAGGTTTTATAAATGCCTGCTTCTAAAAGTATACTACTCGTTTCTGTTTGCACGCAGGACCGACTAACAACACGGTAGGCTTGATGAAAGTGTGCTGTTCTCGAACTGCCATTTTAACAAACCGAGCATCGTCACACATATAGTGTTAAACAGCAACCCGCCATCGTCTTCCACCCATAACCTACGGCGTAAGTCTTGCGGCTTTTACAGAGGTCACCATTTAATTGTTGCCTAAATTATCAACGCCTGAAACCTTGCTCTATGAGAAGCAGCCAAAAACAAGTGCAGAGACTACAAATAAAAGGGGGTATGCCTCTACGCCCCATAAAGATGTAGCCGCCACGTGTAACGCAGAGGCAGTTGTGCGCACAGCTTACGCATGGTTGAAATTGGACGGTAAGCTAAGCTTGCTAATAGTATTAATAATTATAACTCTCTGAAAATAGTGACTATCGTAGCTTAGGGTTTTCGCAACGCTACAAATGAATGCGCTACGTTGGCTAAACGCACTTCTCTTATCGGAAAGCTGAAGCAAAGTTCGGTCAGGGCGAAAACTTTGAATACTGTACGCTATTTGAACGTTGCTAGGTTAACTAGTGTGGCGGAAGACAACTTTTCTCTCGTTTATAGCAATCGATTGAGGAAATACGGCTAATATCCTCTACTAACTGGAGATCCGGCGGTGCAACCTATACACCTACGTGAAAATTAGCGTCATATCTGTACAAGTCAACTTTTTCCAATCATGCTCCAGTTCAAGTAGAGTAAAACAATGCTCTGTTTTTTCCTAAAGTTTACCACTAGACAGTATTAGGTTATTAGTACTATAACACTGGGGGGTCTAGTGGCTTATTCGCACGAGTAATGTTATTATTAGCTATATTCGCACTAAAATATTCAAGTGCACCATAAAACAGAGAAAATTGAATTTCTCGTCGTTGTAAGCAGCATCTATTATGTTCGTCGATACCGTCTTTAGACTATTGCTAACACTGGTCGTGAAGCCACGTTGACCACGTTCGATGAGATAATGGGCGACGAAGCGCATTTCATGCATTGTGTTACTAAATTACATTGAAATGAAACGCAAAGCAAAACCTTTACTAGAAGTATATGTATACATTAGCATCAATAAAGCAACGATCTAAAAACTAGGCTGCATGTCCTGAATAGCTACTAATATATAAACGGTTCATATAAAACGTAGCTATTCATTAATTTCGAGAATGTGCTTATATACAAACTGGTCCATGTGCGCATATTTGTTTTTACTATTACAAAGTCCACGTAATCATAGAACGTACAGCGTAGCTGTGTGTGTTGTCGTTGCTGCTGCTGCTACAGGGAGTTAAGCAATGAAAGCTCGCCGGACTATCAACAAGTAGAGCATCAATATGGCCGGCCAAATCGCGGCATTTGGGATAGTCCACATTGGAAAACAAAACGTGACTCGTTCCGTTAGAAGTGCCCGTTGTGCGTAAGCCGTAACCTGTGCCGTTCTCCGTGCGATGGACTGGCCAGAGGCATCTACATTGCCTACAACCCACGGCTGGAAAAATCGTACGTGACGCAACACTTCCCTTCTCTGTACGTGCCAAACGCCACCGGAGGTTTGCCGTCGTAATATATGCTACGGGTAATTCAAGTACAAAAAAAGAACAAAAATTGCTCACTATGCACGAACTATGCAAGCTTTTACAGCTACGCGATAGATAAACGTGCATTTTTGTAAAAGTCGAATTCCACAACGAATTCCTGAACCAATTTTCCTGCCTGTGTTGCTGTCGCAGATACAGTGAGGTGGACGAGTCTTGTCTAGATTCTTTTCTTCATAAAATGGTCGCCGCAGATCCTTAGGTGACGCCATGCGAGCGTGCAGCAGCTGCGCCGGTTGCCATATAGGCTCTACCATATATGGCGCTCTTAAAGGAAAGGCTAACTTAACCCAAATTCAAGGTTTAAAGTATGAAAAGTGTACTTACGCGTTCTCTGCTTTGCTAAGGGTAATTGTACACAGTGAGCACGATGGCAGTGTAGAGTTAGCTGGAAGGAAACAATGCTGCTCACTGCTATCTTTCTACCGAGATATTCTGTTTACTGAACGTTTTAGTGAACTGCGCCCAAAGAACTATTTATTCAATTGATTCGGCAATTGATTAATGCGATCATTAGGCAAAAGTTAAGCATTTGAATTACAAATGTCAAAAAGTCATCAAAATTGTAAGCAAACCACGACAATTCACGATATGCAATACTTTATATCAGCGGCGATTTGCTCACAACGTTGATGATTCTGTAGCAGCCAGGTAAGGACGGTATGCAACTTGTGATAGATTTTGCGTTGTCAGATGCTTACCTTTTATATTCTGATTGCGTTGGCTAATCGTCAATAAATAGTTTATTTAGGTACAGTTCTGTTCAATATATGCCTGCGAGAAGAAGTAACAATTGATATTCAGTTTACTTCAAAGTGAATGCCAGTGGGTAGAAACATATTCATAGGTTGGGAAACAGGACAGCTAACAGCAATCACTTACTGCACTATCAGAGTCCGTCTGATGCAAAACAAATGTGGAAGAGAAGATCGCAACCGTCGGAAAAGGGAATTTCTACGGACCCACGGTAGGGTTTATGCCTGAGCAGGATCTGAAGGAATTTCATGCTTGCAGGAAGAAGGGAGGCAACGTTTTCTGCATAAACGCACTCTCGACGTTCTGTTCTGTCATTATTGGCCAGCATTAACAGCGGGACACTCGGAGCACTCTGAAAGGGCCGACTGACTGCCAGCATAGGACCATTACGTCCTGTTGTTGCTCCTCTACTGGTGCCTGATCTGTTGGATACATTCGCTTGTAGCGGCCATCCATTGCTTGCGACAAAATGGAGCCAGTTGAGACTGCCGACGCACAGTGAACAGGGCTCATCATGGGGGCAGCGAGGGACGTTCCTCCGGGTGGGGGAGCAGAGACGATATCAAAGCCCCCGAAGGCCAAGGATTGAGTTTTCGGGGCATGCGTCGGTGCACACGCAAAGACGGTAACGGTTCGAGCTGTTTCACCGCCGGCGCCATAATGCTGCTCCATAATACTGTTGAGTTGAAGGACAGCCGCCCCGAACAAATAGTGGCCGGCAGCGGCGGGGGCGGCGAGGGCGGCAGAACGAGATGGACGTGTCAAACCCCCGATTCCCGCCTCCTTTACTCCTAGTCTGAGACTCTCCCTCCACACGGGCTGCCCGCTCACAAAAAGTTTCCTCGTGTCTTTATGCAACGGTCGAACAATTCTCCGGGAATGGGTGAACGGGTCAGAGGGAGAAGCGCTTCATCGATTCATCATTGACAACAGAGACAACGACGACGTCGTTGTCGTCGCCGTATTCGTATTCGTGCTGCGCTGCGCTCGTTGCACCGATGATGAGGCAATGCCTACGTCGTCCGTCTAGCACCCGGCGAAGTAACGACCACGAGTTGTGGAGGATGAGGAACGGGGGGATAGTTGTAATGATAGTAGTTGTAGTGGTAGAAGCAGAAATCATCCTAGTAGTAGTAGTAGTAGTAGTTGTTGTTGTTGGGGGGAGAAGGGGTTGTGGGGCGGTTACTATCAGTAGCCGGAGCCGTAGCACGCGTGGGTGTAGTGAAGCCTGAAAGGAGACAGAGATGAAAAATTGCCTGTTCCTTCCGTCGACTAAATTCAAAGTCAACAACAGTTTGTCGGCTCTTTGTTCGCTCCTCTACTGTTCTACTACCGACGACTGCTCTACGGCGCCTCCTACGACATGGCATCAATGGTACGACTACCGTTCGGACTGTTTAGGCGAGAGCAATATCTCGTTCTCTCACGGTCGTTACATTCCACGTTGCTCGCCGTTGACGACGCTGATATTGCTGCTGCTGCTTAGTGTAGGTTCCGCTGGCCCGTCCAGGTCCCTCCTTGGGTGAAACCTGCGTCGAACATGGATCAGGCAACTGCAGCATTGCATGTCGAGACGAACAACGAAAGGCGTCACGGAAACGGATGAATAGAAGATGACTCGTAGCTCACAGTTCGTAGTTCATCACTAGCGCATCACCACGTACGTGTCACAACCTTTAGATAGCCGTCTGGATCGCGTCGAGGGGCAACCGAATCGAACTGTGGGTATGCACACATACAGGTAGTTATATACGCTATTGCTAATTATTTGATTATGTTGATTGATTTCTCGTGTAAGTATCGAACAATTTTTTTAACTGTGCCAAGCAGCTATGCGTGCTTGCACTCACTACGAATCTGTTTAAAGAGGCTGTGGAAGAAATATAGTACAGAGGCTGTATACTTTCGAGTGTATTTGCAAGTACACATGAATAAAGCTATGTGCGACAATTGGTACTCACTTTATTATATAGCCTTGAGAAGAAACACGAAACAAACGCGTATACACGTCGAGCTACAACTGAACTGAAGGGGAAGAGCAGTTGTTGTTGCTATTTTTCTCGTTGTTATTGTTGTTGTTCAGAGTTTCTGTTGGACAACAACAAAACATAAGCCCTAAGCATGTTGGGAGTATGCTATTGAGCAAGACGGGCAAAATTCTTATCTTAGACGAGTAATCGGGCAAAGGTTGCAGTCGGAAGAATTGACGAAAAACGTTGACTAGTACGTGGCTCGCTATTTACTAAACGTTTCCTAATAACGTTCCTTATTGTCGTGTTTTTCTTTTCCGTCGCCAACTTCTTCTTCTTCTTCTGCTTTCCCAGCAGCGTTTCTCACCAATCTTCCTCTAGTATTTTTGTTCGGCATAACGTACACGTTTCAGACCACTGGCATGCGATCATTATCAAATCGGCAAGGCAAGGCGATCTTACGTTCCCCCAACACAACGCGTGTGCATAGTTATATAATTAAGGTTTTTTTTTTTATTTTATTTTTTTTAATATTTTTTTTAATAAGAATTAAGGTAATCAATTTGTCTTATTTCTTATTTAATATACATCCTTTTCGTAAACTAGTGTGTACGTTGGTGCAGTCTCTGGAGGCCTAGATGGGGGTCTCCGCTTGAAATCGTCTTTGACCCGTGCTTCTCGACCCGCTGGACGTCTGAAACCTTTGGTTTGCACTACGCCCGCATGTATGTATTAAAATGGGTATATAAATATATATATATATATATATACCGGGTGTTTCAGAATTTGCCCAACAAACTTTGAGGCCTAATACAACTCGGTAAAAAAACATTCTAATGGAACAAGGGGCGGAAACGTCTTCTAAAGTCATAATCTTCAATACAACATTTGTTTTGCTCTGAGCTAAAGTAGGATACAATTCAACAGCTGGAAACTTTTTCTTAAAACGTAGGTATGGTTGGTTTGTCGATATGATGATTGAACTCTAAGAATCGCGGATTAAGTGAAGATATGTCAGGATAAAAGCTCAATACAACATTTTTTAATAACTTTATTCTCACTTCAAAAGATAACATTTCCGCCCCGCCCCCGTACCATTGAAAAACATTATTTTTTTGCCAAGTTGTACTACCCCTCATAGTTTGTTGGGCGAATTCTGAAGTACCCAATACACACACATATATATATATATATATATATATATATATAACCTTTATCAATTAATACATATACAAGCTGTCAGGAAAAAAACTATTAATTGATATATATATATATATATATAGATATATATATATATATATATATATATATATATATATATATAAATCCCCGTCCATTAGGCGTAGCGAAGTAAAACGCAAGGCGTGTGAAAGCGTACGCTCGTACGCATAGGTCTAAATGTATATGCTTTTTCCTAAAAGTATGCGAGCTGTATGCAACTGTGTGCAAGCACGCCACCGCCAATTTCCACAAATGCTTCCCTAATCGCAGGGAAAGTGATCGCCTGCAATGCATAGGCACGAATTCACCACCATCAGAAAGTTCAAACGAAGTAAAACAGAGCGGCGACGCCGTCGCTGTAGCAGAAGTACGACGAGTCGTGGGTCGCCGGGTCGAGCAGATTGAGGGTGATAGAGTCTAAATAACATGCCGTTGTTGACTGAATAGGCACACCGACACAGAGTGAACGAAAGCAACAGAGAGAGCAAAAAAGAGAGAAATCGTTGTTCGGCAACGCTGCAGCTCAAACAACCGAATGACCTCGTCAGAACTCGATTAGCTAAAACGCGCTTCATCAGCTCTTTCGTTTTCACGGCGGCCGCCATCACCGGATCGCCGATCGCCGTTTGTACCATCAGAGAGGCAAGGTGCATTTGTTGTCATTGTTGCTACTTTTGTTGTTGCTGTTGCTGCTGTTAAGGGGTGCATTTGGTATTGTTGCCATCACCGGATCGCTGATTGCCGTTTGTATCATCAGAGAGGCAAGGTGAATTTGTTGCCATTGTTGTTACTTTTGTTGTTGCTGTTGCTGCTGCTGTTAAGGCGTGCATTTGGTATTGTTGCCATCACCAGATCGCCGATTGCCGTTTGTACCATCAGAGAGGTAAGGTGCATTTGTTGTTGTTGTTGTTGTTGCTGCTGTTGAAGGGTGCATTTATTGCTATTGTTGCTGCTGCTGCTGCGGCTGACGGTGTTGCTCATGTTATTTTTGCTGCAGTGGCTTGTACGTGTGTTTTTGCTGCAATAGAGGTAGTGTACTGCGTTTACTGTTGCTGCTTCCTGCGGCTGGTGTCGCCTGTCGCCGATGTCGCGCCGTATAGCATCAGCTCACCGGTTTACTCACAAATGAATCATCATAACATCGTGATTCATTTGTGTTTACATTTCCTGCTTCGCGCCCAGCCACGCCGCCACCGCCATGAACGGCTTGTCTCTCGAAAATAAATCCGCTTTTGTACGTCTGTTTTCATTTGGCCTAACACTGCGTGGAGGTCTGATTCAAACGCGTTCTGTAATATCAACCATCGAGCCTTGGCTGTATTAGCAGAAACAACAGCAGTAGGTTCACCGTCATCACGACCAAGTGCCATAACCTTCATCTGTGATACGAACATAATAACACGACAATACACGCTGAGACAAGCTCGCGCTGAGGCGCGGAGACAAATGCAGCAGTGTCAGCAGTACAAACGCACACTCATATATGCTGGAGCACGCTCGAAGGCTCCACTCCCCGTTCTTCGGAGGGGCGTAGGGTTGCCTGATGCTATTGTCCTATCGGAGGTAGTCCTGGTAGCTTCCCTCCACAGGTCTATGCAACAGGCTAGATTACTTCTTGATTCTGTCGCTCTTACTGACCTAGAAGCTCGATGGGAAACACGCCGCCGTACCGCAGTTGCCCGGTTGTGACGCTACGAGCCTGCCGAAACTGGACGCCAGCAAAATTAGTCGGCAACTTTATACGAGCAAAGGGTTAAACATCTGATCGAGGGACACGCCACAGAAGCTGATAGGGCCAGGCTGCGCGCCGTCTCCTCCAAAAAGGCGAACGCATGGCTCCTCGCCATACCCTGTGCTCGGATAGGGATGACGGGCTGTTAGATGACGAGTCGGTGAAGATTACGGCTAGACTTCGTTTGGGGAAGGACTTGTGCACGCTCACACCCGCATCTATGAAGACGCCGTTCGGCCGGACGGACGCCCCGGGCTATCCTCTATCGTCAGCGCAGGTAGACGGGCCAGACACCAAGCTTTGAACAGAACCTTCAGCAGGGCCTTACGATCCAGTGGCCTGCAGTGCGTCCTGGAACCTGGCGGGACGAGACCTGACGGTCTGACTGTAACCCCGTTCGAGAACAGTTGCATGCTTGTTTGGGACGCGACAGTTACTGATTAATTAGCCCCTTCAATGGGCAATGCTGGCGCGGCCCGGGCCGTGTATGCTTCAGCTTAGGCAGGCAAGGTGAGAAAGTACCAGAATATTGAGTGCCCGCACGGGTTTTACCCACTTGCCTTCAAAACACTTGGCGGGCCGGACCCGTCCACTCACGGTTTGCTACAGAAGGTCGGGAAGCGACTAATTCGAGCCACCGTTGGTGATTAATTACATTGAATAAATAGTTATATATATATATATATATATATATATATATATATATATATATATATATATATATATATATATATATATATATATATATATATATATATATATATATATATATATATATATAGCCGTAGCAACGGCTTTGCCTCGACAACATGTTATTGGCTGGGAAGTTCGAGTATCTGGAATTTATTAGCCGGTAGCCAAAGTAGACTTACATACGTGCATACCTGCATGCGTATCGGTAGATAGACATAGATGCAGATTCCGCCGCGTGGCGCCTTATCGTGCTTCCGCTTCAAACTCAGCGGCGATAGCATAGCGGCCGAGGCAGAAGACAAGGCACGATCTCACTCGTTTCGGATCCGCCCGGCAAGAGCGCACATTCAAACACTTTTGACTCGCCTGGAATTTCCCGAGCAACGCGCAAGAATGCGAAATGTCGGCAGCAACAACCACAACGTCTACCAGAAGCAATAACAACAAGTATATAGCTATACGGGCGCCACACACAGCAGCAGGAGTAGCAAAAACAACAACGGCAACAGCAACAACAACAGAAGTACTAATGACAACAATAAAAAAATCACTTAAAGGAAGAGAAAGTTGCCGGCATCTGTTGAGCATCTGTGTTTTGATAGCACGAGCCAAGTATTGGACGCGAGTGAAGCAAACTCGGCAAAGCGTTCAACGTCTGTGAGATATAATCGGCGTTCCCTGCATCTAGACACTTCGAACTTGTGCTGTTCTCGCACAAAGTGTGTAATGCCGCCACTTCACCTCCCGCTTCCGCACGGCCTGGCGAATTGCAAAGATCGAGATGCACAATAGAATAGTTCAAATAGGACTCAGTGGCCTATTTCGCCTGTTTGTTCGTTTGTTTGTGCATCCGGTATAGCGTTAGACCCCCCGGTGATCGCATACAACCATGCATGCATGGCTGTATATATGTATACGATACACAAACAGACGTGCAATGTCTGTTTCTTGTTCCTGTATATATGACTGTCTGTACGCAAACGTACAGGTTGTCATACATACAGGAATTCCGGAATGCCTGTATCTGTGCAGGTACCTTCAGTCACTGCAGTTGATAATGACACAGTCGCTCTCGGGGCTCTGATCCTGCTGGAGAGATGAGTGTGTGCGCGTTAGAAACCGTTAGAACCGAGGAAGCATATGCCGAAAGACGAGACAACTTAGAGAAGAGGCCGAGGGTATCCGACGAGGTGAAGGTCTGTATGTGAACCCGACTATAGCCTTATAGCCAGCCCCCCAACGGGAGGGGCTGGCTATAAGGCTATAGTCGGGTGCTTTCTGAACCGTGCTGTACTGACCGGAGATGTCTCTCTTTCTCTCACAGACGATGACGATCCCGCCACGACGATGCACTTAGCCGGATTGAAAGTACGATTTCGGATCGTATGCGTTTAGCATAGGCCTAATACGATTGAGTCTGGTGGCGGCGGCGTTCGTCGGACGCCGGACGCCGACGATGACCGTCCACCAGCCCACCCACGTCGAGGCTACCACACATTCACCAAACCATACAACGGAACCGCGTGCACACCGAGAAATAGTAGATACAAAGCAGGGCCCTGCTTCGTTAGGGCCCTCATGCAGGCCTTAAGCAGGGTTGTCGCTCTCGCTCTCTCGCTGTGGCAGCAGAAGCAGGTACCGCAGTGGAGACGTCGTTGGCACAGCTGAACATCCGGGGTAAAGGCGCGAGGGGGGGCGGCTCCGGGGGGTTCCGTCGGGTGCTGCAAGTGCAACGGGCTGCTTGCGTGCCGCAGAACTCCACTTCGGATGGGACCCATTGGTCGACTTGTGCACGTATCCGTAGCAGCCCGAGCGATGCGCGTTTACTTACACGCACAACTAATGGCCTGCTCATTTCGTTACGGGGAATTCTCTTTCGCCACCCCTATCTTCTTTTTTCTTTTTGTCGTCGTTGTCATAGTCGGTCTTCCTTCTCTTACGTCCTACCTTTCTTGACTTGTCATTAAGCTGGAGCTGTATATATATTAATATATATATATATATATATATATATATATATATGTATGTGTATATATATATATATATATATATATATATATATATATATATATATATGTTATTGATTTTAAAACAGCTTTTGATGCAGTACCGAGAGATCGGCTTTTACTCACTCTGCGTGAAGATTTTAATATTAAAGGCCGAATGTATAACCTTATCCGAGATATTTTAGCCGGCCAACGTATCACAATTTTAAACGGAGCTCACGCAATTGCCAAGGAGGTCTCTCAAACAATTGGCGTGCCACAGGGTGATACAGCTAGCCCATTTTTATTCATACTGTACGCAGCTGGCCTTGGAAAGTGCCTCCGAGAAGTAAAAGCTCACCACGTGTTTTATGCAGACGACTTAGTAATTATGGGAAAATCGAGACAGCACCTCCAATTTTACTTGAATGAGACTGCACGATGGTGTTGCGAAAATAAGCTGAACATCAACGTGTCGAAAACAAAAGTGATGCGTTTTAGCAGAGGAGGAGCATATGCTCAAGATGACTATAATATAAAGATAAGTGGGCATGCACTTGAGTTGGTCAACAACTTCAGATATTTGGGAGTAACACTGACGCCCAAACTGTGTTTTACTAGACATATTGAAGAAATTAGAGTAAAGTCGGTGTCCTTAACCATGATGTTGAAGGATCTCCGGCAAGTTGACCTTAAGACTGCACTCACTATATTTAAGCTCAAGATCTTTTCCACAGTATCATATTGCCTCAGACCTATATCCTCCAAGTTAACATTAGACAACCTCAAGAATATCGACAAGATTAAAACTATGTTTCTTAAAAGAGCGCTTGGCTTATCAAAAACTGCCTCGTCTACGCTGGTGCTGCAAATGTGCAATGAGTCCACATTAATAGAAGACCTAGAGCACCGTAATTACCAATTTAATCCCGAAGCGCTTGAAGCATACAAGGAACACAGAGAACGGCAAAACTGGAACTTTGTAATCAACAATTTTACAGATGGACCCGCTTTTCTTAGCAACAGATGGAAAAAAGATCTGCAACAGAACAGAGCAATAATTTGCAAAATAACTTGGCACGGATACCACCAATACCTCTGCCTAAAGGGAAAATGTTTCCAAATCGACGAATGTGTTTGTAAATATTGTGGTGAAATTGAAATCGACCGATATCACCTTATGAAATGTATAGAACTGAACACCAGCTCATTAACAGCTGCTGTAATTGACGTACTTGAGCGGAATAGCCCGTAAATATTGTGAGCATCTACCAATAATGGTGAATAAACAAACATCAATATATATAAACAAACCTGCAGCTCGTTTAAACTAAAATGTATACAACAAACAATTCCTTTATAGGTAACCCAATATGCTACGAACCATTTTTAGAGCACATCCGTAAACGACTCATAGAGCAGACGAGCAGAAAAAGTCGAGTGTTATCGACCTCCTGTGCCCTGTCGAAGCTGGATCTTTCAAAACAACTACTATACTTATATTTGAAATAAACAACGTGTTTATCCAATAACGCCGACGCGCACTTATTGAAATGGACAATATATTACCATAGAGGCGTGCGGCTTTGATTGAAACGCCATAACAGACAATTCCGCGTTTTATCTTTGCACAGTCACTGTGGTTCGCTTCGTGTTACCCCTGGCGTTATTCTTTATCATTTTTTGTGTTAGTTAGCATTTCCAAGCTCTCGCTTTTGGCCATAAGCATATATATATATATATATATATATATATATTTTTTTTTAGGACATTACTAGTAGGCTCTGCTAGCTAGTTTTACAGTATGCGTTAGTTCCCCTGTTCTGTAATAATCGTTACTTTATACATCACTGCGACGCTTTAACGAGTGCTTGCGGAGAACGCGGCCGTGAGTAAAGACAGCTCGGATCAAAAAGGTTTCGTCGGGCCGGTTTGCTTCCAGCGGCTTGAGATCGCAATAAAATATAAAGCTCCTTTATGCATGTAATAAAGAGTAAGGAATGACTGATCGCAGGCGATACCTGTGCAGTCGTCCTGTTGTGAATCCTATCCCTGGCCACGCGCCAGGCGAAAATATTATTGAGAGGCAGGTTATTGGGAGGCAAATGGGGCTTGTCGAGGTCGAGGTAGGCTGCCCTTCGCCTCACCCGCTGCACGAACGAATGCATCGGGTTAGGGCGGAAGGCCAATTTCCCTCACCGGCAGGTTCTTCGTTCGAGCAAGTTATAAGCGATAACGCGTACAAAAATCTAAAGTATGTATTTAGTATATATGTATGTATGTATTTGCCCTCTCCGACTCCGATATAATAACTCGCATAGAAAGCCTCGTGAGTCAGTCACTCGGACCGTTTAGATTGGTACGAACGCCAGCAGCTCTCTATCGGCCCGGAGCTCCGGCCGCCGTTAGGACGACCCTTGAAGCTCTAAACATAAAAATATAGATCGGTCTTTGAAACTTGCGACAGATGTTCGAAAGTATTTTTATACAGATACGCAGACAGTTTATCCAAGACAGATGACCCCTCAACACTGAGCGCGTTTCTCAACGAGTACTGCTGCAAAATAATTCGGCGCAAAGCTGTTTAGCTGGCAGCGATTGCAGTGTCCGACCGTCACTCGCCGTTTTTAGCTCGTTATACGTGCTTGTCTGTAGCAAATCAAGTCTGCGATTTCGTAGTATTTGCTTCTCATCATCTGCTCACTGAAATCCGTAGGCTGCCAACCGTTTTCGGGCTGCCAAAAGCTTCGTTAGAAATCATCGCGATTTGTAGTTGGTTTGACTTGGACACAATTTATAGTCGTGGGACATGTTTGTGTTGCGTGCTCTTTTAATAGCCTTTAATTACTCTAGCGACACATTAACCGAAACTATGTTAAACTTATTTACTTATTACACTAAATTATCTTTCTACAAACTTGCCTGACCGGCCACATCTACATTTGAATAAAATAATAGTCTTACTTCAGCATATGCGGTTACTTATTTATTAACTGCTTAAATGACAACCAAAGTTGGTAAAACCATGCAAATGACATGCTATCGTTTGGTACTGATACATCGTCTTGTTGCTCCACGATAATGCGTCTATCAATTGTACGGACTGTACTGGATATCTTTATGGTATCAGAATTTTCTTGCTGGGCTGACTCTCAGCCAACATTTTTGACATTTACGGATTTGCTTTTACATTTTTATGGTATCTAACGTACTCATTAAATCGTTTGCGGTATCCCCCGCACCTCGTGCCTTAGTTTTCTAGCTCCGCTCATCAAAACCTTTGCGGCTAAACGCCGCTATCACTCTATAATATACGATATAGGTCCACAATTTAACTCTGTTCTCCAGGCGTTGCTTCACAGTGTTATCGTGCCATAACCTGGTAAACTGTTTAAAAAGAAGGAGTACTATCCATGAGTAGGTAAACTTGCTGATCGCGAGATGTGACGTAGGAATAGAGAAGGTCTTTCAATTCAAATCACTTCGATTCAAATGCTCCTTTATTTCGATTTGTTTTCAACACTTTCTGTTTTGTTCTCTTCTCGCAATGAATGCATACAAGTATTCCGCACTCAGGGTCTTCCAGATCATAAACAAGCCACTGCAGTAGGCACACGCGATGGCTGGAGAAATACGCTGTGGTGGTGGCGTTGAGAACTGTTGCCGCCGTCGTTTTGAACGGTGCACAGCTGGTGTTTCAACGTTTCAAACTCATCTCCACGGGAGAAGACGGGGTATTTCTGGCAGTCCACCCAGCCTTGATTGAGATGCATCGTTTCACAGAGATATCTCAGAGACACAAGATCTCACAAAACACAATGTGCCCTAGTTTAAACAAACATTTAAATAATAAGATCTAAACGTTTAAAGCAAGTAAGGGTTTGACTGATGCAACGTTTAAAATACGGTCCCTGAACTAGCACCTGCAGATGCCCACGAACTGCAGGCAGTAACACGATGTACACGCTCACATATCTTGACAACCACACACACCCGATTTAAATAAAGTCGTTTAGATCATGTCCAGTTGTGCCGTTAAGTTTTCCGTAAGTCCTCCTGGTTACGTTGAGTGCTCTACGCGACTGTAGCAACTTTAAGACCAAATAGTAACAAAGCAATCTTAGCGGAATTAGTGTGTTGACGACCATCACCCACATTGTCGCCACTAATAGTCACTCGGGCATTCCTAAAATTGGCCGACTGAAAATGTAGTTGTGATATCGCTAATTTGTGTAACTGTGCTACTGATTAGCCCTACTAGGTGCCGTAGGTTGCAGTAAGACGCATCGTTATAGGTTGTTACGTCGAAACTATATGTCAATGGGAGAAGACCTGCCATCAGCTGTAGGGTCGCTCCGACTTTGCAGCCAGTAATATCTGGGTCGGTTTCCTGTATAAACCGAAGTAGAGAATATGATGAGCTGCCTTACAAGCCGTGTTGTGGTTTACTATGCCGATCGTATCGGTGCTCTATACGACGGCGTTCCGCATGGCAGGCGTGCATGACTTTCTGAGGCTTCTTGCCATTCTGAAAGACCCATGAAATGCACGACGAACTTCTGCTACGGTGCCCAGGTAATCTGCGCGCCAAGTGCATCTATTCGCTTGCGGCAAGGGGCTCAGTTCCGCCACATCGACATCGCCGGACGCCCACTCCTTCTCCCAGTTACATGAGGGGTACTTTGATTTTTGAGAGCCGTGTTGAAAGCCAAAGTTGACGATTTATTGTAGCATGTATGTATATGTGTTCCGTGTCTGGATAAAGATGCTATAAATATTAACGCAGAACTTAGGCTTTCTTTTTCTATCTACGTAGTACTATTGCTAATACGTAGACTAACGAAAGAAAAACTCACAAAAGTTATTATACGTTGTTCTTGAGTCTATCTATTGCAGTTATTATATATGGTAATGTCTTATATACAGGTTGTAGATCCGAAGTATTTCAGGACGGATCTAAAGTATTGATTTGTTAAAACTAGTGTAAACCACAAAACTACTGTTAAATAGGGGCTAAGATTAAACACCGTCAGTACGCGTGCTTGTACACTTGAACACTTCACAATTACCCAAAAATGCTGAAAAACAAGTTTAAACATCTTTCAGATCCGGAACGCTTGGGAAATTCAGCTTAACTCGGTTTATCTTTATTGATGTACGTGTATATATCCTGCCTACCCTATACGAGATTGAGTAATATTTACAGTGCACATGTTCTCGGGAGACAATTGTCGCTCCACTTGCATCTTTAATAAATTCTATATATATGTGACTAACTCGTTGATCACTGTATATACCCTTTGCTTGTGCAAGATGGTACAGTATTTATATATATTTATGTGTTCATATAGGGACATTTAATGTTTATATACATGTATATATATATATATCTCTCCTGAGTGTAATAGCAAGTTTCTTTGAGGAAGACACCTTGTTGGTAGACGGTGAGCAGGGTGTATTGGATACTAAAAGAGAGAAATACTTACACTCCCGCCGCCCGCGATTTAATACGCGCGAGCCTTTGACGGGAGTGCCCGCCAGCCCGAATAGACAGGCCAGCAGCTCCCCCACCCTCCCCCCTATCGAGGTTCGGAATGGGGGTACCACACTACTCCACCGTACCGATTAGACGCGTTCACCTCGCGATTCCGCGTTACACACCAGAATATTGCACGCCCCCCGAAGGGGAGTTAGACCCACTCCAGCGCAGGGGTTCCCCGTGATTACGGGGCCAGAAGGTCCTCCCGACCGGTGGTCCGCTTTCATGTGGCCACTTCTCACTCGTTTTGCCTATTAAGCCAAGGCAGCAGGCGTCCCGGACGGTACCACCGGGTATCACCCGGGGCATTAACCGTCCAGCCCGGGGGTCCTCGTGCAGAACGGTCCCCCCGTATTGGCAATAGCCTTAACAGCCCTCGAATGGGCCACGACAGGATGACAATATAAATTCGTTGCCAACCAATCTCTATCGTATGCCTTGCCCCCCGGTTAGTTGTTAAAACACGTGTTACTATTGGGAGTTTGTACCGTCTGACTAACTTACATAGGGGCCAGTGAAGGTCCCCGCAGCGCGCGGAAGTCGCGCACCAGCAGACCAGGCCGGTAAGAGAGTCATAGTTACTCCCGCATTAAGCAAAATGTGGGAACTCCGCAAGGGGACCCGCTGAGCTGCGTCTCGTTTACACTTCTCCTTGCTGAGCTCGTCGGTTACGTCCGACAGGAGTACCAAAAAGCCGTGATGGTGATGTATGCAGATGATATCGTGGTCGCTCATCGCGACCTAGGTGCCATCAAGCGCATTACCTCTATGATAGAGGCGTTCCTTGTCTCGAAGGGACTTGAGATAAACTACAGGAAGACCAAAACCATGAAAATCAGGCGTGGAGGTCGATTGGTTGCCAGAGACGTTATACGTTGCTGCGGCCAACCATTGGAGTTTGTTAACTCTTTCCAGTATCTTGGCCTTCGGGTTCATTATACGGGAACGACGTTCACAGCGCGTATAAACGAAACAGTACAAAAGGCACTTGTCACTCTTTACGGGGATGTAGGCAATGTCCAAAGACGGTCCGTTTTCTCAGCCGTGAGGCTCTTCAAGCTTAAGATTGTTCCGGGGCTCATGTATGGCCTTGACAGGGTGTGGAACCACCTCACACTGGCGAATTTTAACCAGCTTGAGAGGTGTTTCTCATTATATATGAAGCGAGTGCTTTGCTTGTCTATTCGAGCAAGGAGCCGCTTTGTGTATCTTTTTCTTTTCTTTTTTTATAACACTTTGACAACCACATTTTAGACGCTCGTAAATAAGCTAAGTTGCTTGTGGCACGATATCGTCTAAATGCATCTATCGTCATTGCGTTCTCGTACTGGAATTATATAGGCTTTCTCCAGCAGAGGCATCTAGCAGCAAGGCAATGACAACCACGTCCAACAAATTCAACTAGCACGGCCAGGGCTCGAACTAGCGATGTTTTGCTAACCGTGGTTGCCATGGCAACGCCCCGTTTCGAACGGTGCGTTAGCCGCCTAAGCCACCGCCACTACACATCTCATGTCAGGTTGTCCACCGGCTACTGAAACAATCCGACTAAGGCTGAAGATGCCGGGTACAGTACTATACGAATGTTTCATTTCTGAATGGGAAGCTAAAGTCGAACAGGCCAGACGGGAGGTCGGTGGTTTGGACGTTTTCAATGCCGTGCACCTTTGGTCTGGTCCTGCATGTGACAGTCGCCACGTATACACCAGGTACATAGTGCATGGTTATCACGACCTGGTATGTTCAAACGCAGCCTTTCACGAGAAGTACGAGTTGTGCACCAGCCGGTTCTGCCTGCAGAGGTGTGCCAAATACCATGCAGTGGGATGCACAGCGCTGAACAAAACATCGTTGCACTACTTCTCTCGCCGAAAGCGTGAAGAAGATAGAGTTTTTTTTTTTTTTTTTTTTATATGCTGAAACCTCTCAGCATTAATATGGGGGATTACGGGAATCGTGATGTACATGCGCCACCACAGCCAGTGACTAGTGTGGGACTCACAAACCCACTAACACCCGCCTCCCCCCCACCCCCAGGGAACGGTAACTGCTAGGCATCGCTTCGTATCCATGGGAGTGGCCAGTTTGCCTCTCCTCCCTACTCCAGCCTTCCTACAGTCGCGCTAGCCCGCTTTGGTGCGGGGCGGCGACTTCAAGAAGGCCGTTGATACCTTCCGCAGCCCGCCCGCCTGTGGGTGCGTCGAGAGTCATCATCTGGGGAATCCTTTGCTGTATTTGCCTAGCCTGGTCCGCCTGCCTATCACCCACCCGCCTCCCGTCTACAGATTCCCCCTCTCGACCGGAGCCTGAGTGGACGTTAAGACGAGCTCTCCTGGCAGTCTCTTTGACCACCTTTGTGGACATGATCGCATCAAAGTGGGCAATACCTTCTTTCCAGGCCGCCGCTGAAGTCATCATATGGGTGACGACCTCGTTGACTGGTCGGCCTCGCACAGCGGCCGCCCCCGCGTGTCCCGCGCTTCCCGGAGGGCCCCACAATGCAGAACAGTGTGCTCTACATCATCCGGTTCCCCCGAGTCGCATAGTACGCAGGAGTCGACTTGAACTTTGTTAATCTTAACCATATACGTCTGGAACTGACCGTGGCCGGTCAGCACCTGGGACGCATAATAAGATAGCTCGCCGTGTCTGCAGTCGTACCATTGCCGTAGGTCCGGGATCAGACTTTTGGTCCAGCCCCCCTTGGTGACCCCCCCAGGAGCTGCTGCCCTCACCCATTCTTTCTGCCAAGAGTCCAAAGTAGCTAATCTAGCCCGTGTGGGGTCTAGATCACCGTCCAGCGCTCGTTCTGCTCGCTCCCCGGCCAGCAAATCCCATGGCAGCATCTTGGACACGACAAGTAGTGCCTCAGTCGACACGGTACGGAATGCGCGGCAGACCCTTATGGCCACCGGCCGTTGCGCCGACCTCAGCTTTCTCCTGTTGCATGCCGTTCTAAGTGCCCTGTCTGCCCATGCCGGTGCTCCGTAAAGGGCGACGGATTCTGCAGCAGTTGCTAAAAGGCGGCGCTTTTCTTCTCCAACTCCTCCGACTCTTGGCATCAGGCGCGCCAGATTGCTGGCCACCTTTCGGGCCTTTGCTGACACGTGCTGTATGTGCGCTGCGCCAGTCAGTCCCTTGTCGAGTATCACCCCGAGGTACTTTGCCTTTTTTCCCAAAACAATTGGGTGACCTGCTACTTCGACCTGTATGTTTTTGGTCATTTTTCTGCCTGTTAGGTACAGCGCCTCAGTCTTGTGCGGTGCCAGTTTTAATGAATGGTCTTCCATCCAGTCTGTCACCATCAGCAAGGCCTCATTGGCGGCTGACTCTAGTGCTCCCGTACTACGGGCCGTGACCAGAAGGGCCAAGTCGTCGGCATAACCGACCATCTCGACACCCCTAGGCAGACCCTGCAGCTCGAGAACCCCGTCATAGGCGAGGTTCCACAGGACCGGTCCCAGAACCGATCCTTGCGGGACCCCTGCAGTAACTGCGTAGCTCTGATCGCCGGCCAGCAGGCCTCTCTCCGACAGGTACGATGCTATGATTCGACGAAGGTAGGGCGAGATGCCCTTGCGCTCCATCGCTTGCATTGCCACTTTCCAGCTCATTGAGTTAAAGGCGTTCTTGACGTCTAGGAGAATGAGCAGCACAAAGTCCCGTGTTTTGGGGGTCTTCGTTAGCTGCTCACCTGCCCGTCTCAGTACTCTTGCCAGGGCGTCGAACGTGGACCGTCCCTTCCGAAAGCCATACTGTGCTTCTGATAGAGCCCCTTTGGCTTCGATCTCGGCGTTGAGCCGGTCAACCAGTACGTTCTCCAAGATCTTACCCATAGTGTCGAGAAGACATATGGGACGGTAGGCAGGCTCTCCTGCAGGGGCATTCCCTCCCCCTTTCGGGATCAGGACCAGGTTAGCCTTCTTCCACAGCCTCGGAAAACGCCCCTCTCTTAGAAGTCTGTTGGCCAGGGTCTGAAAGACTTTTGGCCAGCGCTTCACTAGCAGCCTCGCCGCTCCAGGGGGAACTCCGTCCGGGCCGGGTGCCTTTCCGGGTGTCAACCTTTTCCTTGCTCGCTCGACCTCATCTAACGTTACCTCCGGAATGTCTTCCGGGGCAACCAGAAACTCCTCCTCTCCTCTCCACGGATGGTCCGGAAAGAGATGGCGAACCGTCTTCTCCAGCACATCCGGTGGTAGTCTAGGAGGTGGTTTCCGGAGCTTGGCCGAGACGATCCGGTAGGGCCGACCCCAAACGTCCCTTGCCACCTCTTCTATCAAAAGCTTATAAGATTTCGCCTTACTCTTCTCAATAAGCTTCTGCAATGTCTGTCTGGCAGCTCCGTAAGACGCCAGGAGGTCGGCCGATCGCTCGTCCACCGTCCACCCTTGCTCCCCTCGGGCGACTCTTTCACTCAGCCATGAGCGCTGTCTAGTGTAAGCCCTATTTAGTCTAGTACATTTACGACGTGTTTCGCCAATTTCTTGGTTCCACCAGTGCACCGGCCGCCGGCGGCGCCCAGAGTTGGTCCGGGGGCCTGCCTTCTCACAGGCCGTTGTGAGAACAGCTGCAATCCGGGTCTCATCCGTGGTTTCCTCTGACAGCTGTCGACAGCCCTCGTCAATCTTCTCCGCCAGAACCCGCTGGTTTAGCTTGCGCATCTGCCAGCGTCTGCGCGGAGTGGCAGCTGGCTCGGGAGGGGTAGCGACCTCAAACAGGATGTATCTGTGGTCACTTCCGTTTTCCTCCTCATCAACCTGCCAACCCGATATCTTTGGGAAGGCTATGTCATTCGCCATCGTGAGGTCCACGAAAGACTTCTGGTTTCCCCGCGAGAATGTGGGTACTTTCCCGTCGTTTACTAAAAGCAACCCATTTTCTGCCATCCATTCTTCTAGTACCTGGCCCCTATCATTTGTGGTTTTGCTGCCCCACCCGACGCTGGCTGAGTTGAAGTCCCCGGTGAGGACGATTCCCTTTCCCGTATGAACGCGTAGGCTCTGCCCCAGACTATCGAGAAACACATTGAACTCCCTAAGTTCCCTATTTGGTGAAAAATAGCAAGAATATAAAACCCCTAGCCCTTCTATTTCTACCCATGCGAACCCTGAACCGGAACCCCGACTTCTAGCCGATAAATGCCTACTATTCCCCGTCCACCAGGTGCCTGAGTCATGTCCCGTATCAAGGCTGATAACACCCTTCCGGAGTGCAATGCCTTTGTTCGGTTCCGATACTAGAGCAAGCTCAATACCCCTGTGCTGGATTGTTTGGTCCAGCAGGGCGTGGGCTGCTCTACATCGGTTCAGGTTGACCTGTATGACCCTAATCATTGTGATTGTTACCTGTCCCTCCCTCGATCCCCTCGGAACTAACCTGTTGCCTCCTGGCTGTCGTCCTAGGCGTCTTGAAACCGTCCTCGTCGACTGTTGGCACCCTGGCCTTCAGTTTCCGATCCTTCTTAGCCAACTTGCTCTCCCTTTCTTCTATCCTCTTTCTTTCCTCTTCTGTCCGCTGTATGGCCCTCTGCTTTACAGCCTCGCGTCGCTCCTGCAGAGCTTTAGCAAACGCCGGGCAGGCCGTTGAGGCCGCCGAGTGCCCCTCTTTATCACAGACGTGACAGTGAGAGTTGGGATTGTCGCATGCCCTCGCGAGATGACCTTCGTTTCCGCACCGATAGCATCGCTTGGCGTCCACCTTCGGCTCTTTGCAGTCCTTCGCCATGTGTCCCGCACCCCGGCAATTGTAGCACATGGGCACGGAGACCCATTCCTCAGGTCTGCAAACGGAGCCTCCAATGGTGATGCTCCGTCTGGACAAAAGCCTGGCAGCTGCAGCTGATGGCAGCGTTGCCAGACACTGCCAATAGCCATTTTTCCCCATGCGGGGGTCTTCAGTGCGAACGGGGATGTCCTCGGACAGCCCCAACGCCTGCCGTAGCGTTGCTTCTATCTGCTTTTTGTCGGCGAAGGGGTCAATGTTCCGAAGAACAATGGTCTTGGGGACCCCGCCTACCCTCCGATCAACCTCCATGTTGGAGCTGTTCCGGAGAATGTCGGCGAAAGAGCTCCCGGCGCCGGCCTTGCTCTCCCAGACCTTTATAACCAGGTCCCCTTCTTTGGTTTTGGAGACCCCGCCAACCTTCAGGCCCGTCACCCCCGGCTGAACGAAAGGCCGGACGCTCTGTAGGGTCTCTTCAAAGGTCTTCCCCTCAGCGGTCTTTATCCTGATCGTGCTTTGAACCAGAGGGGGCCCAGCACTACCATGCTTTATCGACCCACCTGTGGGAGTTTTCGAGGTGACTAACTCGGCGTCACAGCCCACCCGGCGGCAGAGGGCCTCAAGGGCCCTTCGTGTGCCGTCAGTTTGGTACTCTTCCGGCACCTGAAGGGTAAACCTCTCCTCATTCAGCTCCGCCTTTGCTTTCAGTACCACCTTAGTGAGTAGCCTGAGAAACCCGCCTGCTGGCGCCCCTTCAGGGGTTACTCCAACGACTAAAGTGCGTGACGTGCACTTGACACTCATGGGAGTATCCTCGGTTTCATCACATTCCAGCTCCAAGGCATCCCTGCTCCGGAGAACCGCGAGCCTGTCCACCGGGACTTTGGCTGCCTCTGGGGCCGAGGGGAACTGCATCGCTAGTTGGGCCAGCAACGCTGAGTCCCTCTTTGAGCCTTCCCGTATGATAAGAGCCCGGGTCTCCCTTGCTGACAAGATGCCTTGCTGGGTTAGCGAGGCCCTCTGGAACATCTTCTCGGGCCAGTCTTTCTGGAGAACCGTGAGTAGCTCTTCATCCGACTGAGCCGCCTGAAGGGCTGTGTCAAGCTCAGCGATAACCTGGGCTACCCTAAGCTCCTCGGCCCTTTCTTCATTCATCTCCTTACCGCATCTGGAGCACAGGGGAGCACTATCCGCGGCTTTTTTTGCCGTCTCTCCTGGCCCTTCTCCCCCCCGGAGCTTTCCCTCAGATAGTTTTTGCTGAAGCCCCTCTATTCTAGCCTTCATTTCTTCAGCCTCCCGCTGAAATCCCTCTATTTTGGTCCTCATCTCAGAGTTTTCCCCCTCAAGCCGGGTAATCATTCCTATGTGTTCCGCCCTTTTATCCTCCTCCCTTATATCCCTTTTTTTGCCCTGCCTCTTAATCCTTCTAGCCGCCTTTCCCAACTCCTCAACCGCAATCTTGATTTCTCCCTTGGTGGTAGGGTGTTTTCCGCATAGCTGGTCTAGCACCCCCGTCCAGGTGAGTAGGCTGGCTAAAGCCGAGTCGTAGTCCTCGACTACTGGTTCCTCAGCCGGCCACAGCGAAACAGGCAGCTCTCCAGAAGTGTATCCCTTCAACCTGTTGGCCAGGATATTAAGCCACTTTTTGCCCCCTGTTTTTGCGGCGTCTTTGTCCGTTTCTTTAGGAGGTGTGCTGAGACGCGCCCTTTTTTGACCCGCCTTGCTATTTCCCCCCTTGTCATTGTCCTCCTTATCCGCATGGCTTTGGTCCCCCCTCCCCATGCTTGCCTCTGGGTCCTCAGTCTCCGTGTCCGAGTTGGGCACCAGCACCGTCGGTGTGGCCGCCCCTTCTTCCTCCATCCTAGTTACCCCGCTTGGGCCCTCTCCCTGACTACCCTTTCCCTCAGGAGTTCTGAGAAGTGCCCTACTACTCCTGAAGGGGTTCCCTCCCTTATCTATCTCGCCCGCCCCCCCGTTTCCTGGGGCACTCATCGTTCTCCCCCCTTTATCCCGGTGTCGACCTCGAAGAGGTCAGCCTCAGGCAGGGCTGGATGCGAAAAGTACCACAAAGGCACCACCGAGGTATCACAAATGGTACAATTGTATCACAGATGTACCACAGTATCACACATGTACCACTAAAGGTATCACTTGCGTACCACGTTGGCGCGGTGCGCGCTCGCCGCACGTTGGCGCGGTGCGCGCTCGCCGTACGTCGACGCGGTGCACGTCAGCGCAGTGCGCGCTCGCCGCACGTGGTCGCGGTGCACGTCCGCCGTACGTCGGCGCCGCGCACGTCAACTGCACGTCGGCGCTGCGCACGTCAACTGCACGTCGGCGCTGCGCACGTCAACTGCACGTCGGCGCTGCGCACGTCAACTGCACGTCGGCGCCGCGCGCGTCAACCGTACGCCGGTGCGGCACACGTTCACCGTACGTTGGCGCGGTGCACGTCGAAGTGCACGTCCCCGCGCACGCTCGCCGCACGCACACACACGCGACCACACACGCTCCACGTGTACGTAGCAGTCACAAACAAAACAGAAGCTATGCGCGTCACCAATTCACCAAACACTAGGTCACCGAGTAAACGCCAAATCAATAACACAGGGCAGCAAACCAAGCAAACACTGCGCAAGCGAAACACCAAATTCAAGCAAATCCCGCACCGTCGGGAACCGACGTCCGTCCTGTGAGGTGCTCAAGGTGTGCGCTGGATCTCTCACCAAGTGTGGTAAACTGAGTGCCGTTGCTCAATCCGTTTAGGACCTCAGGTTCTCACGTTTCACCGTTTCTTCACAGAGCGAAGTTCACACACGACCGCTCATGGTGAGTGCTAGCAGCCGCCTATAGGTATCTCTCTCTTTCTCTCCATATATATGTATATATATATATATATATATATATATATATGTATATATATATATATATATATATGTATATATATATATATATATATATATATATATATATATATATATATATATATATATACATATGTATATATATATTTATATATATATGTTCCCACGACCACCTGGAAACTAACGATCAACTTTGAAGCGTGTAATAATGTAATCCCTCCTTCCCAAAGAGATCTGAGGAGCGCGCAGTAAATTGTAGAGCTCGTTAAAACCAATATTTGTTTCCAATTCTTTCATGGTTTCGGAGAGGTCTTCTTTTGGAATTAGAATGAATTTACTAAAATTATTATACAGCATTGGAACTCAACGCGTGCTATTGCGAGACAACCAAAAATAATATTTGGCTTCCTCTGAAGGACACATGGCGGTTAGAAGATACGACATAGTCGGGTGAAAGTGATTTCGCAAACATTGGAGTTCTATCGCTAGTTTTCACGTTCAAAATTTCAGAATAATTACTCTAAAACTGTTCATGGCATTCAAAACAAAGCGCAGTTCGTGAGGATCATTTATACCCTTCTACAGTAAACGCTCAAAATATTACATCAACTCATTGAATGATTAGCAGAGGAAGTTTCTGCAGTACTAACGGAAGCCCGCCGAGAATCTAGATTCCGCCCGCATTTTAAGACGGCCAATCGCCCCCGTGCTACCTGTGGAATTGCCAGATCGCTGAACAGCGACAGACTTACGACGAGTATGCACGCATCGAAGCGCAAGGCACCGCTAGAACTTCCCTATCTATGAAAAATGGGCAAACAGTACTAGATTGTGGGTAACAAATTGCACCATGCACAGCCGTAGTGGAAGTTTAGTAATAATAATAATAATAAGACCCGACGGCGTCAGCATTCCGCCATGGTCTAAGGGCAAATGTCTAGTATGGGATGCCACGGTATCATGTACAGTGGCTCCGTCATACTTGATGCATAGCGCTACCCGGTCAGGGTGGGTTGCCGAACATGCTGAGATCGCAAAAAAGCGCAAATACTCTGACCTAGAGAAAAGACACCACTTCGTACCCGTCGCCATGGAAACGATGGGTCCAATCAGCAAAAATACAAGTATCTTCCTCAAAGACCTAGGTATCAAAATAAGTGCTAACACGGGTGACCAGCGCGAGGGTGAGTTTCTACGTCAGCAACTCTCGCTCGCAGTGTGTAGGGGAAACGCCGCCGCTGTCATCGGCTCCATGGATTGAGGAGCGGGGGTGAGCCTAGGCGGGTACACGTTTATATCCCACAATTGTAGGGAAACACCGAAATATTGAATAAATATATAATCATAATAATAATTTTTTTTTTGAAAAAAAATAAAATAATAATAATGATATTAACCTTGTTATATCCCAACAAGCGCTACTAAGGCCGCTCGTCAATTGAAACTTTGTCGAGATGGGCAAATAACCGCCAACCATCTCTATCTTTTTTCGTTGTTTAAGGCAAGGAACGAAAACATGCATTTCCTATTTTCTTGCAGCCATGCGAAGGCGAACCTACAACAGCCGTTCATTTGCGGTTGTTGATGAAGACTTAGGTTTTTACAGCTATATTAGTGGCAATCGAAAATCAAAATCGAAGCGGTAAAAAAGCCGTGGTGGTGATACATGCAGATTATATCGTGGCCGCTCATCACGCACGCGCATTACCTCTATTGTAGAGGCGTTTATTGTCTAGAGGGGACTTGAGATAAACAGCAGGAAGACCAACGCCATGAAGTTCAGGCGTGGAGGTCGATTAGCTGCCACAGACGTTATTTATACGTTGCTCTGAACAACCATTAGAGCTTGGTAACTTTTTCCAGTATCTTGGCCTCCGGGTTCATTATTGAGGAACGGCGTTTACAGTGCATACAAAAGGAAATTGTACAGAAAGCACTTGATTCTCGTTACGGCGAAGTAGACAATGTCCGTTTTCTCAGCAGTGAGGTTTTCCATGCTTAAGGTTGTTCCGGGGTTGATGTACGGTCTTAACGGGGTGTGGAACCACCTCAGGCTGGCGAATTCTAACTAGCTTAAGAAATGCTTCTCATTTTATGTACAGCAAATGCTTTGCTTACATATCCGAGCAAGGAGCCGCTTTCTGTATCTCATGTAAGACTGTCCATCAGCTACTGAAACAACCCGACTAAGGCTAAAGATGCCGCATACAGTACTTTACGAATATTTTGTTTCGGACTGGGAGGCTAAAGTCGAACAGAGGCTTTGGACGTTATCAATGATTTTAAGTATGGTCTGGTCCTGCATGTGACAATCGCCACGTATACACCAGGTACATAATGCATGGTTGTCACTACCTGGTAAGGTCCAACACCGTCTTTCACGAGGAGTATGAGTTGTGCACCTGTCGGTTCTGCCTGCAGAAGTGTACCAAGTACCATGGATTGGAATGCACAGCACTGGAGCAAAAATCGCTACAGTTGTGCGGTGTGAACGTATTATGGCAATTGTTTCAAATAATAACCTTACTCCAAGGCGCCTAAAATGAAAGCCGCGGTTGTGCACAAAACCGTTGCATTCCATGCTAAGGATTGGCCATAATGCAATGGAACACCCCATTAGGTCTTGCTTCGCTAGCGGACACTAAACGTCTCGGTTCAAGTGTAGATAGTATATCGGCTTTCCGTAGAGACCTTATGATCACACTGTTTAGTTCAGCATGTCTGGACGATCTATCGGCGCTCTTCAGGCAACTCAGTTGTGTAGGCCACTGGAATCTATAATTTCTGTACACAATTTGGGCAGAAATGCCTCGCAGACAAGAGCGTCGATTCTGAATGCTGAAGACATGCGCAAAGAGCGAGATTAAGGCTTTAAGTCATCCTTCTACTGAAGGTATTTTGTCTCGCTAAGAACACAGCGCGGTCATTCTGGAAGACAAGCCCGTCTAAGATCTCTCTGCGTTTTTTGCGTTTGAGCTCATTTAGGTTATACTGGTTGGGGTGTGCCTTTACAGGGCCCGAATGCACCATGGGTCTGGTAGTGTCTTGTGCTTTACTGGTTTCATATTTTTATTTGTGATCGAACTGCCTCCTTCACCAACGAGGCTGTCACCGGACCGAATTCGACAAGTGAAGCAGTGTAGCGTCAGACAAAGGCTAGGTCAATTCTAACTCCCAGACTACCTTTACGTATCGGACGACTTGCCCTCTGTCAAATGTCAGAAAAGGTCATTCACGACTCCACTAAGTTTGTTTCTGCTAACGTCATCATAGGCGATTAATTTTTTAGGGTAAAGCATAGCAGGACATTTACGCAGTAAATGGTTAAATCTTGCTGACTCCAGGTTATATCTCTGAGTGCAGCGCAGCTCGAGAATGCATGTTTATCAATCATAATTAAATTTTGTAGAAGGCCTCCTTCTTCATAAAAAGTGTATGCGCCCCATCTTCTCCACCACTGCAGCACTTCTTCTGTCTGTCGCGATGATATTCGCAGGTCCGGCAAGCGGGGCCGGATAATAATAATTATTAATATTATTACCGGCCTCTGTACAGCAGCATTGTCCATTCTGCGTTACAGCTCAGTTGAGTCCGAATTTTCTAAGGACAAATCGGATTAAAGCTTTATTCACGTCTAGTGGCAATGTTGCATTCACAGCTCAGCACAATGACAAAGTACGGCCGATAATGCACCCCTAGTCCCTGTTGTTGTGTTATCTAAAGATTATTGTGGTATTCAATCGTGCAGGCTTCGCTATCGTACTAGCCAATAGAGCGCTCTAGACAATATTTTCCTAATAGATGTCTATAGGAAGTATCTAAGTGAAGAATGACACCTTAACATATCTCGCTCGATGTCGAAAACTAGCTTTATACGCGAGTGCTGAAAAAATTGACTGAACAGAAAATTAATCTGGTGAGAAGTACAGGCTTTTTCGGAGAGACAGAGGGAGCTCTTCCGCTGACCGGGTTTTTACCCTTAACCATAACCCTTAAGATGAATTAGCACGTTTTGCTACTGCTAAATGAGCTAAGCTAATTTTTGTTTGGAGATGCCGCTGTTTAGAGAACTAGAGATACTTTTGCTCACACATTCAGACATTTGTTCCCGACTATTGACTAACAGTATTGATATATTCTACATATGGAAAAACCTCTTGCGTAGGTTTTACTGACTGGCTGGTCTATCCGCAAACTCACTAGGTTTTCGCTTAGGTAGAGTTTTGGGCAGCATTGTTATCAATATATAATATCGCTTGTATTATGGTAACGCGTATTTTACTACCAAATGCGGTGACTATTTGAAGCTCGTCTACAGCCGTTCCGCTTTTAGACGCAGATCTTACATTGGAGAGAACCAGTAACCACTCATGACCCTGAGTTGGAGTTTTTGCTAGGTGCAGTTTGTCAAAAAGTTTGCACTATTTGTTGAACCTTCCCTCCTCACAAAGTTTAAGTCGATCGAAAAAACTTGCAATTGGCCATAGGCATGTCCAGTGAAGTCCAACAAAGCACCTATCCACTCGTAGCATAACGGTTACAATCACGCGCAATAAGCCCGTCATTTCACGGACCAGCCAATATTGCCCTCTGCACCCGCAGTGTACTCCATCTTCCAGCACTGGTCGGCGGCTTGGCCGGAAGGAACTTCAAGAGGGCGAACCTTACACACTTCAGTTCCTGTTCCGGAAAGTCATCTAAGACAAGTATATGCAGACTGCCGTTGAAATATCGTATATTTTACACATTTAAATTAGATACAAGCAAATACTATATACATGGAATTTAAAAGTGATTAAAAAAGCTAGTGCTGTCGAAACCGTGTACAGTTCCATGCTGTTCGTATATTATCCAACTTCATTTGGTTTTCTAAGTCACTTGCATACAGTGTAGATGTGTTTATCTTCTAAATTATTTACAGACGGTGTAGATGTGTTGTAGATCATTTTCTTCCGTCGTTCGGTTAGGTTTAGAGGAAGTTCTTAATTAATTCTAAGTTATCTTCTATTTGTGCGCCTACTGCTTCTTACGGTATACATGTGATATGGCCGCATCCGACGAAGTTAAACATTAAGGCGCTTGACCAGAACAAGGCCGCTTTTCTAAAAAAGCGCTAAGAGTCCACCGCACTAGTCTCAACAGATTAGTCTATTTACTGGCGTCGACTCCGCTATTTGTTGAGAATTTACAAACAATGCACATGTTACCGAAAACGGCAGCTTTCAACGAGTACATGTTTGAATAGGAGAATAAGATGGCAGACATTAACCCGCTCTTTTATGAAACCCAGGCAATGACGTGTACTTCATGGAAGCGCTGCAACTATGAGAATAGACACCTAATTGCACGATTTGCTGTACATGGCTTCCACATGAAAATCTGTATTCGAGAGAAGTTCCATGAAATTTCGTCGTTATGCTTGTGCAAACTTTGCGGGAGACAGTGTGACTTATATCACCTTCAACAATGCGATAGAGCAGTTCCGTTGACTCGACTTTTAGAACCGTGCTGAATATATGTATATGTGAATGTGTGCTTTCTCTGTACGCGCAATATTGACGGTTAATAAAGCTATTATGTTATGTTATATTTTTGCGATTCGAAGAAACGCAGGGATGCACGGGTTCGATCCGCACTTTTGCACATTTGTGTTTTTTGAGATTCGTTTTATGAATCGACTAATAAAGGTGGCTCCGTGGGCGTTAAATGCTGGCTGAGAGTCAGCCCGAAGAAAGTTTTTTCGGATTGCCAAGAGGCGTCTCCGCAGCGATAATGGTTTTTGCTCTCTGTTACTCGAAAAGTCGAAATGAGAATCATAAATGGTCGGTGGGGCTAGAGTTATATCTAGTTTGCTAGCTCGTTAAAAAAACAACTTTTACCATAGGTCAATAATGTGCTTGTTCGCACGTTAGATTACTTCCCGCATGCTCTAAGCTGGACGAATCATAAATGAAGTCTTATCTTCCAAAAAAATAGATATAGGAGACGTATCTCTTCACTTAGGTTTAGGCGAGCAAATAATTCGAGAGTCAACTGGCGACATCACCCGACGACGACGACGACAGCCAGATCAACACTAAATCCCGCCTAATGAGGTTGTTTATACTTCGCGAGGTAGTTTTTTTTTGTCTGGGCAGAGCAGTTCAATGTGTTGATTTTGGCAGGCCAAACACAGCCCGAGGTGCCGGCGCCTGCCACGATCTCTCTACTTCTCTCGCGCTCGCTTCCCCACTTTCCAGCCTTCTCCAATCCACGCCCCACTGATCCTGGAGATTCGATAGGGGCAGGTCGAGCTGAAGCCTTGCTTCCGCCACTCAGGCGAACGAGGCGCGATAAAGTCACTGCCGTCTTCATCGTCGTTGTCCTCATCATCACTGCGCGAGGCAACTACGCCACTGAGGTACGCTTCCACTCTATTTCGTTCTGTCTTGGTGATCGAAGCACCATCGTAGCTGAGTTTGGCCAACCGTAGGCACTCTATTCGGCGGAACGAGGGCGCTGTGAAATCTAATTTTAACTAACAATATTACGCTATCGGTGCCCCCATGGACGGCGACTACCTTTGCTCGGCGCCCATGAGCACCCCGGGCATACACACACACACATCGAGGGTTGGCCAATAATTACAGATCGTAGCCTTCTTCATGTCGCTCGTCTCCCGATCTAACGACGAAACGGCAGCTTCGCCGCAAGCTTACAGCCTTCGATCCAATATATTCGATTAACAGGCCGAGCTGTGACATACGTTGCAGTCTCATATATATATATATATATATATATATATATATATATATTGTTTTTTATCTGTTAATAAATATGTGCAGCGGGTTGACGGAAGACAAATATGACCTGTCAGAAAAATGTCCTTTTTCTTAGTCTTTCCTTAGTCGTAACCGATCGTTGTCGATAATTACGTGGCTAACTGCCCGGTAATCAGTTGTGAATGTTTTGCTTAGTTATCTATTGGAAAATAGTTGGCCAACTTTGGCTGTTCGCGTGTGACATACGTCTGGAGAAATGTCTCACCTCCCCGCTGATGAACTCTGGCTACGTTCAGGGAAACTGTAGTTTAAAGTGTTCAGGTTGTCGGCAATAAAGATCCGTGCAGTACTGTTAAGCTTCACGGTGAACAACGTTTCGAGTGTTCGTTTTGCGCCACAGTATGGCTGTTGCAAGAATTATCGGATAACCAACTTTACTTATTTGACCTAGTGTAGACAATAGCTAGCGTTATATAGGTAGATAGAATTTAACGTGAGAAGGCCAACAGCATTACCGAGCTTTTGTGAGTCCTGACAATCGTTATTTAGCGGTTATGCATAGTTTGCCGACTGTTCTCGAGTGCCGATCGTACAAGTGTACAATATATGATATATCATATGTAATTAATAATAATAATAATAATAATAATAATAATAATAATAATAATAATAATAATAATAATAATAATAATAATAATAATAATAATAATAATAAAGTTAATTTGTATAAACCCCGACAGGGTTCTGAAAAGTAAGAACATTTTATGTACAAGAGCCATGTACTGTTTCCTCGTTTGTAACTAAATAATGCAGCACCTTCGTACACTGCCTATATAGGCTTAATTAAACAGTTAAACATACTGCAGTCATTAAAATGTTCTACGTTAGCATTTTGGAGTGAACAATTGATTCTGCGTGAACGTGTAGTCTCTAGTTATCGATCCTAGGATAACTTAACAATGTGTCTCTCAAACAGTTGCTGCATATCTTCATTGAATGTCAAGCGACAGCCTCTGACGCAAGAATTCGGATGCTCACGAGACGTGCTCGTCGGCTTGCACTCAGGGCGCATGACGACAGGTTACGATGGCCCGACGGATCCGCACACCGCAACGAAATCGGTAGGGCACGATTAGGTTAACACTAATCGTAACAGTCCTGCGCTTATCCGCATTGCGCGTCGTCTCTTAGTCTAAAGGAGTCCCCATGCGCGGACGGGATAGAGCATGTAACCAAGCTTTAGCTCCTTGACCATTAACGGCTCGCTTTACCAGCAACGGAAAGAGTTCTATAAATCAGGCTTGCTAATTGGTTTTCTGGCAGGGGGGGGGGGGGGCGGTTCTCCAACGACTCTGGTTAGTCCTACCCTCGGGAGGAGAGTCGATTGAGGACGATCTGTCAATCAGTGGATCAGCCTTAGAAGTTGAACGTTATGCAACAAAAAGCGTCCGTCACTCACTATCACTATCCAGTAATCCCCAACCCGGTGTGCAACCTGCGTCAATGACGACACAATTGCCGGTCCTGCTATCATGACCGGCCAGCCTAAGATTTACTATATCCTCCACAGTGTCTAAGGCCAGTAAATGGCTGTAAAAGCTGAGGCGATAAGGACAAGTTGCAGCCTCTTTGTTAGCCTTATGACTGAAAAGCACGATTTAAGGAGAAACAGACCGCGGTAGGCCCCCAATTAGGGTAGCCTGTAGCGAACTCCGGTTTGTCTTTCCGGTCGGCTAGTGGTAACGTTACAGCGATACATATATATATATATATATATATATATATATATATATATATATATATATATATATATATATATATATATATAAATATAAATATATATATATATGATTGCCCAAAATATTTTGAAAAGCGATATAAAACATTGTAGAGCTCTTTAAAGCAAATTTTATTTTCATTGAAACATGGTCTCAAAAAGACAACTAGTTGTCCTATAGAAGAACAAAGCAAACCGTCGGGCTCATGAGAAACGTTCTTACTCGGCGGCTTATTTCCTCTGAAGGACACACGACACTGGCTAGAAGATAGAACATTGTCGTTTAGAGGAGAATTCGCAAAAAATAAAGTTTTATCATTAGCTTTCATCGTTAGTACTTCCAAATCATAACACCAGAACATCGCATATGCGTTGCGCACGTCGATCATTTTGATACCACTTCTATAGTAATCCATTCTGCATCAATGCATCTACCTGAATGTGTTATTTTAAGCGATGTGAATCAATCCATGCATCTGCCTGAATGTATTATTTTAAGCGCTGTGAATGGTCGTACAGTTACAATTTTAAAATATTGAACGTGAGATCTAAAAATATTCTTCATTTTTACGAATTTTCTTCAATTTCACGCTCACTTCAAAAGAAGATCCCTTCAAGACTATTTCAATTGGAAAAAATATTTGCTTTAACGAACTCTACAGCTCCCTATACGGTCTCGAAAAAAAGTATATATATATATATATATATATATATATTTTATTCTGTCACCGCATACGTTTCTGTGAAATAAGATTTAGTGAACTGAATGGATAAACTTTAAAAAACGCGCATTTAACGACGCGTTTAAAACGAAGTTTTCATGCAAGATTTATAGGTATCAAAGGGGGCATTCCTTTCCGCATCATTATATCATGTAGATGTAGCAGTGCTGGTTTGGGTGGCTAAAGCACCACTCGGAAAATCCGAAGACTTGATTGTGATTTTCGTTTAACGTTGTTCTTTCTGCTAGATTGATTGTATGGCTCTTCTAAAAAGCTAGGATGAAGTGATGGCATACAGTAGTTTTCTACAGCCAAAATCTAAACATAAGCATGGTTAATTTGGCCTCCAACGACCCTTGAATAAAATGGTCGAAAGAAGTCACATAGGAGTGAAGGCTGACAGGTTTAAGTTAGATGTAAAATGTATAGTAATTATAAAAACTTTAATTAATACTCTAAATTGATCCCGTACAAAACGAAACGTATGTAACTACATCGGTCTTGAACTCGTACGACTTAACACAAAAGGAGCAGCACAAATATAGTTTCCTAAGTGACTAGCCGTTCGACTTAATTTAGTACAAAAGGTCTTATCGTTGATTGATAATATACCTAGCATTTAAATTTTGTAAGACAATAAGAGGAACAAAGTCATTGAGCTCACCTTCGCTAACCACAAACAAACAGAAAAGCAGCCGTCGAGACTCTGCTAGCCAGCCCCCACAGGCGCATAGTCCGAGTTGACAACTCTAAAGAGTCTCCTAGATATGGTCGAGCAGAGACCGTTTTGGCTATTCATACCGGTAATAGCACTATCCGCTCAAAACGTATGACAGCGAATAGATAATACCGGGCGGTAACACGATAGAGACTTGCAGGTCATCTGCTTAAAGCTATTTAAAGCTGTTTGTTTATCGAGCTGCGGCAGGTGGAAGCTAGGATGGAACTGGGGCAGGTGGAATCTTGGTTAGCCAACGACGTCCTGGTAACGGTCACAGGCTGGATGAAGAAAGTCAGTCTAACACTGGAGCCAAGTAAAAAACGCCATCCTTTTTTAAGTGGGCTGGAACCCCTCACTTTTGGGCCGCGTGATGCCTGATGTGAGCAGACGGTTTACACAGATCGCAATCCTATTGATGCGGCATAGCTGTTTTAACATGCAGCTAGGTCACAAGGAAAACCACCCGAAACCGCCTATGCGTTTCGAAGGGCTCTCGTAGACCACTTAAACACAGCAGACTGTTTTGCAATATTTCTTTTGCTGCATTTCGTTCAGATCGAACGCAAATTCCAAGCTATTTGCACACGAAGCTGTTGTGTAACGGAAGTGTAACGGTAGTATGCCGGAAGCTGTTTTTATTACTATATTTCATATTTTACAAGCTTACTTTGCATATTGGTGGATGACTACTCAGATATCTCTCCTCTCTCTCTCTCTCTCTCTCTCTCTCTCTCTATATATATATATATATATATATATATATATATACAGGGTGTTCCTATTTGTGTGGCCAAAACGCTAGGGTATGGTCAAACTCGGTGAGAAAATCGTTTTTGCCAATGGGTGGAAGCCGGGAAAACGTTTTGTTTAGGAGTGAGGATGAAATTTATAAAAGCAGTTATTCAGCCTTTTTTCTTCTACATAGTTGTGCAAAATCTACGTTTGCGGGAGAACCAGTCAACGCACAAAGGAACCGATCATACCGGTGTGTTTGGCGGAAAATTCTGCACAATAAAGTATACATTACTAGCTTGCGTAGCAAAAAGCGAATAGCCAGATTAAGGAAAGTCATAAAAAGTCGAAATGTTACGTTAACGCTTTTTTGTGCAACATTGTAATTTTTTCCATTACGACCAAAAATGCACGTCCAAAAGACTACTCTCAGGCAATAGCAAATTTAATGCCCACTGCATTTGTACCAAAGTGATGGTGCTGCGTTACGTAGTTGCCAAGTAACTAAGCTTTTTCGATAGCCATATCGAAAGCGAAGGCATGCATATTTCCATAGGGCGTATGAGAAAGTTAGGTACATATTTTGAGGTTTGGTAGAACTCAACAAGAGAATAAATTTTCCTAGTGGAAGGAGGGGGCGGAAACGTGTTGGCAAATTTTTACGGTTCTGAACGTGAAAACTTGCACGTAAAACATAACAACTATGACTGTCGAAAAAGCTTAGTGACTTGACAACTACGTAACGCAGCACCATCACCTTGATACGAAAATGATGGGCATTAAATCTGCTATTGCCTGAGAGTAATCTTTTGGACGTGCAGTTTTGGTCGTAATGGAAAAAATTACGATGTTGCACAAAAAAGCGTTAACGTAACATTTCGACTTTTTATGACTTTCCTTAATCTGGCTATTCGCTTTTTGCTACGCAAGCTAGTAATGTATACTTTATTGTGCAGAATTTTCCGCCAAACACACCGGTATGATCGGTTCCTTTGTGCGTTGACTGGTTCTCCCGCAAACGTAGATTTTGCACAACTATGTAGAAGAAAAAAGGCTGAATAACTGCTTTTATAAATTTCATCCTCACTCCTAAACAAAACGTTTTCCCGGCTTCCACCCATTGTCAAAAATGATTTTCTCACCGAGTTTGACCATACCCTAGCGTTTTGGCCACACAAATAGGAACACCCTGTATATTAAAAAAATAATATATATACTACTCATATATATATAAATATATATACTACTCATATATATATAAATATATATACTACTCATATATATATATATATATATATATATATATATATATATATATATATCGCTCCTGATATAAAAGGGTGACATGTGTATTTAGGTATACATGCCAAGCGAACAATAAATCAAATATATATAATTCGACAATTTTGTATTAAGGAATAAACATGGAGCTACAATTGTCTCCCGAGAACGTGTGCACTGGCGATATTACTCTATCTCGTATAGAGTTGGTTGGGACCACTTCAGCAGCGTGTCCCGGACGGACGCCGGGGCGTATATATATATGCCTCTTTTAAAGTCTTGGTCATATACACTCGTTATGCGGCGCGTATCTGCAATATTGTTGTTATTGTTTCACGTGTTTACGTAAAAATTACGTTGCCACTGGATACACATGTAGAAGCGCCGAAGAGCTCTAGTTGCGCATTTAGATTTGATAGGGCTTATATCCCAATGAGCATTGCTCTAGACGCTTCCTAGTGAACTGTATGCAGCGGGCCGTCCTACGTTGTGTTGCTTTAGTAGTACAACTTTATTGTTGGCTAATGTTGCCCTATAGAAGCAGTAGTATTATAACCAGTAACAACTGTAGTAGAAGTATAGAAACCTCACACATGGAGAGAGTGCCTTTGGGTCGCCATTTCGACGAGGCAAATTAACTAGCTAATAACCTAAATGAGCATGTTTTACAGCTTTTTTTATTAGTGCCTTTTATCTAAAATAAAGATGTCTTATGTCCTATTATATTTTTAAAATAACATATTGCCATACTTTGGCAATGTAGCAGCGACTGCCTTAGCCCATTTTCCATTCCGTCGCCGGCTATCTGACGCAGAACATTACCAGTCGGACCTCAGAACGAGCGTAGTTCGCCGTACTGCTACTAAAAGTAAGTTGAAGCTACAGTGAGAAGCTATAGGCCTGAAACACTTAAAGATTGTGGGCCATGACGGCATCCGTTCACCGCCTTAATATGGTTCCTCGAAAAGCACCAGAGGCAGTGGCAAAGGTCATGCCTACACTGCAATCTTACAAATTCTCTATTTTGTGAAACATAGCGGGCCTTATTTCTAACTCCTAAGGACGACTGGTTTGTTTGTCCTATCTGTCTGGTTGGCCCTTTGGCAAATTACCTTAAGTCCATGGTGGAGGTTCGCATGCAGGAGTTCGTTAAAGAGCACACCTTACTCCCCGACGACGAGTTCGAGTTCCTGCTGAAGATATCATTCTGACAATTATGCTCGACGTCAAGAATGTATCTTATGACAATTCATGCATCGACAGATACGTGTTGCAAATGGAGAAGCTTGAATTGTCTTCCTAAAAAGTATACACTTCTCTCGTCCTGGCAAAGTCAGGCAAGCTACGCTTCCTGCCTAACAATGAATACCTCGATTAATCTACGGCGGTTTATTCCGGGCCCTGGGATTCACCGGCTGGGATCCGCCGGACTCTCTATTCCTTTTTTGTCTGATGACAATGACGCCACCTTGCCCAAATGGCTGCATGTGTGAAGCACCTGTAATACATAAAATGGGCTGCATGTGTGAAGCACCTGTAATACATAAAATAGGCTGCATGCGTGAAACACCTGTAATACGTAATATAGGCTGCATGTATGCAATGTTTTAGATTACAAGTCTAGATGTATGTTTATTAGGATTGAAAATGAAAATAGATAATATTCACAACGTTGGCTTTTGTAGTAATATAGGTACGTGTGTTCAGGGTAAAAACGTTGCCGAGATGACTAACTAGATTGCAAATAGTCGTCTTGAAATCTGTCCAGGCACTAGATTCATAGTCTATAATATGTCCCGGGTACCGATTTTGTATCGTATTGGTCTTGTGATATCTATGTCTGTGGGGTGCCGCATGTATACTAATTTATCTAGTGTATCAGAATCTCACGAGAGGGTCCTCGCCTAGCAGTATTATTGTATCAGTTATTTCTCGTCGTATTTCTCGCAGCTTTTGCACTTTTATCTTAACCAGATTGAGTCTAGGTCATCTGCGAGAGGGTTATTATAGGTTAGCCGGCCTGTTTTCTCGATGTTTCTGCTGCTTTTTTGGCGTCTGCGACTTCGGTTGCTGTTTCAAGCTTATTTTTTTGCGGGTTATTTCTGGTCCTGTCTGATCAATTACAATCTTACAAACGAGAACCTAAAGAAGTCGTTTAGCAGCTGTCTAGGCGCAGTCTCGGTTATTTCTAGACTGGTTGCTGCTCTCTTAACCAGTTCTTGTTTGTATTCCATTTATTTTCTACTCTGTCTCAAAAATGCTCCCCAGCTGGCCGTCCTGAGTTTTTCAGTCAGTTCGGCCCTTTTCTGCGGGATTATCTTGCCTACCTGCCTCACTATTTTGTGAGGACCTTCAAAAACCTTAAGATGTCATTGAAATGAAGGCATACCAAACAGGCATCACGAGACTTATTTTTGACACGGGCGATTAGACAAGAGCAATAGAACTTCCTTAATTGTTACGATTGTTGAAAACGATTAATTATGGAAATTTCAGACTCAATGAGGAATTCGTGAATTTGAATAAATTTGCCGTCCAGAGAAGAAGCAGATGTGCAGTCCATGGTTTATATATATTGACGTCGTCTGTAGAACCTAAGGCTACTCTGACTGAATTCAATCTGACTGTTTATGTGAATTGTACAACAGAATGTGCTTTAGATATTACGCCAAGGCATGGAGTCGGTTAACGTGCTAACTTTACATGCGCCATAATTCGATTCGAGCACTACATGAGCTGGGAGACTGTGTCGGACATTCGGCGGTGCTCCTGCCATATGCAAACGCGTATCCTCCGTCGGCGGCGGGAGTGTAAGTATCTCTCTCTCTTTTGGTAGCTGAAACACTGTGTCGGACATTCCTTTTATTTTGTGATATTCCGTGTTTTTTATACGCTATATTCAGTGTTATATCGACTGTTCTGCCGGTCTATATTAGGTATGTTTAAGCTTCAGGTTCTTTACACAAACGACATGATAAAATTATCTTTACTGACTGAGCTTCTAGTTGGGTAACTTTTTAGTAGGATGGAGCATCACACAACCAGCCTGCACCTACACAAAAGCTTGCTGTATTGGTTTTATTAAACACGTACCGCATTTTTTTAGTATAAGCATGTGCAGTGAAGCCTTGTCAGCTAATTCAGCTGCCTCTTATGCTACTATTGCGGTGCTGCTCTCTTTTAGTAATTTAACTTTAAACGTACGTAACTTTAAACGTACCATCTGAGTTACACAAGAAACACGTCGTTGGCGTACACATGCTATGCATCATGTAGGGCTCGAACCCACGACTCATAACATCATGGTCGTAGAACATCTCTACCATTTTTGTATAATTATAATTATAACATATATTTCGGCCGTCCAACGTGTGCCAATTACGTGCGTTCCGGTCCCTGGAAGCAATTTAGAAACAAGATAGAGTCTCCTCTCGACTTGGTGAGCGCGCCCTTACCGCTGTCAAACAAAACTGCCAGGAACCTATGGGCTTCTGTAACAGTGCTATTCAGTGTGCGTATGTCTTTTTGATAGACAAACATCATACACTATTCTCAGGAATACCGAAAACCGTTGGTCTTGGTCCTTGTCTAACTCACTAACAGTCAATGTGCAGCTTACGTTTGTAGGTCACAAATAGGTCCCCGAACGTAACGCCGGGCCGGAAGTGGCCGTTCCAGTTCTGTCATAACGGAAATGATCAGAGCAACGCGCTGAGTTCCAACGAAGATGGGCAGACGCAGTGTCCCTTCGATCGCTGACTCACTCAACCGGCGGCACTTCTACAGGGAATATGCCATACGCTCAACTACTATGATTGTTCAAGTCAACACGACATCAACACGACGCAATGATGCCGTCTGTGTAGACTAAGACTAAGTAATAACAGTAGACAGCCACTCACTGACTAATAGGCTAAGGATATAGTACAGTTGTTACTAGTGTCGGAACTTGCCTAATTCGTGTTGAAATCTCAGACCGCCCAGACCGGACCCGCTTCCGTCGTTGGCAGCCAAGGGAAAAGCAGCACTTACAGGCGTCTAATGAGGTCCCATTTGGTCGTATATACTTTTAGTTAAATCAGTACTTATATTGGCTTTAGTTCGACGTACATTTACATGAATGAAACACTAATGTCACGTATGTCTATACCCGGATGTTTGCCGCCAACAGATACCAGAGCCTGGAGTCAGTGTCCTAAACAACGCTTTCGTAACGCATCACTGAGTCTCAACTCGTTTGGACAAATACGAGACTCGGTCTATTTGCGATGCAGGTGATTGTGGTCGTCCGTTCGGAACTGTCCGTCGGGTGTATTCCACTGTGCGCGGACAGGTTTGTCTAAAAGGCATGCCGCTAGCTAAAGCTCTGACGTTATTAGTCTCGGTAACCGCGGGTTGACATTGCTATTATTATTATTATTATTATTATTATTATTATTGCAGAGGACTAAGTGGAACATGCAGTTGTACACACGGTCACCACAGCAGAAAGGTCTCTGCAAGTGTGGACCGGTAATGTGGGCTCCAACCCGCTAACAGCCAGTCATGTCCCCGTCCCCCAACTGACTGTGTGAACTACCTAAGCGTGCATCAAACAGTCAGAGGGGGCGAGTCTTCTTACTGCTGACGAGAGCTGCCCCCGGGAGCCAAAAAAAAGAAGGCGCAAGAGTCGCAGGTTGTTGGCCGCCGTCTAGCTTGTTAAATCTTGTAAAAGCGTGTACGACCGCTGTTATCAGGTCCCAGTGTTCCAGGGATTCCGCCGTCTTTAATACGACGTCGCGTAGGTGAAAAATGTGCGTGTTCATCAGAGTTCTTAAGGGGTGACGCTGCTCCGCCCATGCGGGGCACGCCAGAGCTGTATGCTCTGGAGTGTCCTCGAGTCAACCATTATTATTATTATTATTATTATTATTATTATTATTATTATTATTATTATTATTATTATTATTATTATTATTATTATTATTATTATTATTATTATTATTATTATTATTTCCCTACAATTGTGGGACCCAAACGTGTACCCGCGTAGGCCCACCCCCCCCCCCCCTTCTCAATCCATAGAGCCGATGATAGCGGCGGCGTTTCCCCTACACACTGCGAGCGAAAGTTGCTGATGCAGAAACTCGCCCTCGCGCTGGTCACCCGTGTTAGCACTAATTTTGACTCCTAGGTCTTTGAGGAGGATACTTGTGCTCTTGCTGATCGGGCCCATCATCTGGATATTATTATTATGTTGATTAGTGGTTGACAGCGTCACGCGGGTGTGGGTTGTTCGTCGTTTCGTAAGCCTAGTGTTTTCTTGACATGACGTGGGAAGTGCGCTCGAATCGTATTATGTCATGCACTCTCTCGCCCTGCGCTTAGTTATCCACTACCCGCCATAACATTGGCGGGTGTGCGTACATTCATTTCTCACCCGCTGAAAAAAAAACTATATATCAGCGACGTATCCGCTGTAGGGAAATCCAGGATACCTTTTGAAGGATACTCCGGACGCAATCTTTGCTGAACAATTTTCTTAACAGCGACAAAGAGCAGTATCAAAGGCCTTAACTCAGCAAATAAAAGCGGTAAATAATTAACATTCTAGTCTAACCGCTAATCGTTTGATTTTTAAATAGAGCACATACATAACATTATCTGTAATTGCCTCATCCTAAATACCAGTTGCTCTAAGAGAAGTGTTCGTTCTACTCCGTATTCAAACCGTTAAACAAACAGCTTGCATAATACGTTTTATGACGTTTGCTATGCAGTCAGACCGCGCGCAACACATTTCAGCATCGCCGAATTGAATTTTCTTCAAATTAGCACTAGAAAAATGATTATGTCAGACGACAAGACAATGTTGGACTTTGACCCGTGGAGACAGAGTTATGTCAACAAAATTACGGTACTCTGCATCTTAATGCCTCGTACAGCAGTGCATAAAATTGCACTGCTGTACGGGGCATTAGAGTAGTTAGTTACGACGAATCACTTTGTCTTATATCATAACATCTTCTTTGCTGTAAGTGTTGTAAAGTGTAGCAAATTGATACACGTATTTACGTATATATATATATATATATATATATATATATATATATTTAACTGTGGCGTCTGATTATAAACATAAGCTCGTTTCTTGCGTAACTCAACAGTTTCTAATGTACGTACGTATGCAACAGCAAATACCGTTCTAAGATGACCTCGGAGTCTATGTGTGCAGAATAATCATATGTGTGGGTCATCAAATATGGAAGCTCAAATAAATGCTACTAGCGTTAGTGATAACGGTACTGTAGGTCCCATCGACTAGAGTTTTTGTATTGATTTTCTGTTAGTAGTGATGCCATGGGCGTCTTTAAATTATTACAAGATTCTCGGTCGGATGCAAATTGTTAGATTAATGCTGAGGTAAGTGACTCACTTTTGTTTAAATTGTTTCAAATCGCCTGTCTTTCGTCATATCGGAGACGATATAGAATTCCGGCTACTGATTGTAACTTTTTTTTAATATTTACAATCGTGCCTCTAAAGTGACACGTATTATAAATTATCTGAGGCAGACTAAAACGATAGTTAACTATTTGTTATTTTATTTAAAAAAAAACTTTAGTTTATAGGCTTGTTACTCTGGTCAAAATGCCCAACGATACGCCAACGAGCTGCACTTGCTGTTAAAATGAGAAACTTGGCAGTACTGGAGCTCATATGGTACCGTTCCCTTAGCCTAAGAATATAACACATTTTTACATCATTCGCATTTAAGTCCTTCGGTATTTACCGTTTGCTATTTTTTTGTTGAATAAGAAATAAGGAAGAATAAAGAAACGATCCAAGAACAGCTTCTTGCTTCCAAGTAGGGGTTAATGCCAAAACACGATGAGAACTGGAGTAAATCGTCGACGATGGAATGCTTCTGACAGCTTAACTAGTATAAAGAACGTCTCAATTAGAGTTTATCCCTCGTTTTAGGCACGCTTGACTGGGCTGCACAGTCGATGCACGCGTAATCTAAACATCTAATTATCTAAACGTATCTGAAATAGAAGTGACTTTAAACTTAATTAGGTGTATATTAAGCGTAGTTGTCCTATGGTACAAAAAATGCCAGAACGTTCGATGCCATGTACATGTACGTAACAGTGCCAGAGACAGTGAGGGCCTAAATATTGCTGTTATTTTTACTGCTAAGAACAATGTGGCCACGCATAATCAAATCTAAACACTTTATGTGCGACGTAGCTTGCATTCATTCTATGAGTTGACGACCCAAGAACCACGACTTTGTCCCTGTAGCCCATAATGGTACGCGGAGCTATCTGATATTGGCATTCCCAATAGTTTGGGATTAACGCTTGGAAACAAGAATTTGTTTGTTTGCAATTATTGTTAATTTTGTCGCTGTAGTAAAAATGCAAATATTTATTGGCTACTTAAAGCTACCATAGATACGCAAGTTTTCATTTATTAAAACATTTGAGTATTTTGGGATAACTCAGATCATAACGTGGCTAAACAGTAAGAGTTATCACAAGCGCAATAAATATTTCTAAAATAACGGTCTTGAGAACTCGCACCTAGTTGTATAATACAAAAATTAAACTTGCCGCGCAGCGTATCAACAACACCAGTTAGCTTTTCCACTGTACCAAGAAAACACACACTTTATTTAACGACACATAATTTTAGAGATTCTAAAGGTTTATCGGTCAAGTAATCGCTAAAAGGCTATAAGCATATTTTAGCAGAGCTTTACTCTGCTGCCTTACATGGCACGGCTATCACGACTGCATATACTTAATACAGTACTGTTACTGTGTATGCTGAATTTACAAATCGACTCATATTGATAGATATAATGTAGTATACTACACGGAAGATAACACCTCGGTAGCAGTGATAACAGAAACCCAATTTGAGTTAAATGCTAACCATATATATATATATATATATATATATATATATATATATATATATATAGCGAAGTAAGCGCGGAAAGAAAATATTCTATAGTGCCAAAATATTTTCCATTGCGAAAGGCCATTTGGTTTGCTCTGGTTGCTGCGTTAGGTTAACTGGAGCATGTTAGAATTCATAAAGTAGAAGACGAAACACTAAAAGAGAGAGTGGTGGTAATATCTATGGAAAAGTAGACTGAAATTGTGCACAGAGTTTGGTCATTGCCCTGTAGAGAGCCAGTTTGCTCCCCTAATCGCGGTAAACACATGATGGAGATCGTGGTAAGCTTGCGCGCTGCAACTTAAACTACCCCGGCTCAATCGCCGCTTGCGGTACGTGTTTTCCAAAGAATTATGTGCGATAGGAGCAAGAAGGTTTTGGTAACTATCGTGGTCAACCCTAACTAAGGGTATTTCATTACCGTACCAGTATTTATAAATTTTTCTGCCGTTTGATGCGGTTTGAAGTGCGACCGTTTTTCGTATTGGCTCCCGAGGCATTCTGGTTACTCCTCACAGAGTTCAGACTCTTCGCGGGATCTCTGACAATTCGACAGTGTTCGACTGATGATGAAACATGATCGTTGACCATAAAGTTGTGACCAACTGGTGACTCGGGATCGTTACGGCCTATGAGTAATTGCGATCTGTACAATCGTCGCAGACTGGCGGTAGCGTAATCGACTGTCCGACGGTTAAACTCCAACGCGTAGTAGAATTTTCTTTTTCTATTAATCATTTATTTTACATCTATTTGTTTTAAGGCATTTGGAAGCCTAGAACGATACCAGTAGAGTCCAGCAATAAGCCGCTTGATAGTTTGGATATCTCCAGGCTCTGGAGTACAATTACCAAAGAGGCACCAACTGCAAGGCCCAACCAGATGTATCGGAGTCGGATGCTAGAAGGTTTGCGACGCATCGTTTGGAGTATTACAACCATATCCCAGTATGTGTGCTGAAACGTCGGGAGTTGTAGAAGCAGGCGTGTCACCAGGGTGCAAGCGAAAGAAGGGCCCCGTTATAGAGTGCAATTAACGTGATGAAGTCTACGCGTGAGAAGAAGGTCATATCCTGCAACGTCCGTTGAACAAACTGAGAATGGATGCGTCTAGCGGCCGATTCACTTCTTTTCTTTCTTTATTTACGCACTCACACAATCTTTAGAAGATTGTGTAAAAACTCGTTAAAAAGCACTTCTTTCAATAGAATGGAAGGAACAGAAATATTTTAGTTATAAGTGAGAATAAAATAACTTAGTTTTTTTTTCATTTGGATGTGACTTGCCGGATATAACACACTAAATGTGCGACTGCAAGAGAATTGGCGTAAACCGTTTTTCCTCTCTCGCTAGCATCGGTCTCCTATAGGGCCCCGTGCTAGCGGAGGAGGAACTTTCGCAGTCGCCAGATACAGACCGTACACCAGCCACAAACGTTTTTCTCTGCTAACACGGGACCCTACGGGAGTACGACATCAGAAAGAAAACGGCTTACGATAATTATATCACGAATGGTGCCCCCATCCAATCAACGCGATTATTTCGCTTCGACTAGCCTGCTTTGGGTAACATTTGAACACGTGTGTACGTTCGGTTTCTCAATCGACTGTTTCGTCGTCGTGCAATCGCACTTTTTGTGACGTAATATCCGTAGCCAGTCACATCCTTATAAAAACAAAATGTGATTTTCTTCTCACTCCTCAACAAGACCCCCTTATTCCATTTGAAATAGGCAATTACTTATTTCCAACGGGTTTAACAGAGATGTTTTAAGTATCTCATTACTTAGTCAGAATGTTGAAATAGATTTCATTACTATACAATTCGATACCAGTTGAAGGCATATCAACTCAACAAGGCATATCTCACAACCCCAACCGCCTGAATAGTTGGCGGCTTGGCAGGATATGATAGGGGTACCTGCGCTCACTTTTCGAGCATGTCGGCTGTATCGATAAGGACCGTGGGGGGGGGGGGGGGGTATCGGGGGGGGGGGGGTATCGGGGGCAGTGTAGAGTACAGAGAAGGAACTTGAACGTTCGCTTGGGTTTGATGACGGTTGAGCTATGCAAGGCAGGCACCGCCGCACCTTCCTTCCGTCTAGTCGTTGTAGGCATCGGTAGGTACCGTTTGTACCAGCATCGTTTTCCGCTCTGTTGAGCCTCACGATCATCGCCATAACTTTCATTCACCATTGTACATGACGACGCAAAGGCAGACTGCAAATGCCAGCAGGCAATTCCTGCGCACAGCAGCCAGCCCGCCAGCCAGCCAGGTAGTGTAGCCGTCCTGTTGAACCGCTACGCCCCGCAGCAATCTAGCAGCCTAACAAGAAGCCACGACTGCATCAGATCCACTGGCAGCAGCAGCAGCAGTAGAGTGGGGCCTCCGCCAGGATCGTTGGCTGCGGCCGTCGCTGCACAGACGCCGGTAACAAAAGAGCCCGGATGCAGACTTTGCGCAAACCGTACGACAGGCGGCACCATTTGTCGAACAACATCTGTCTATTTGTCTGCCTATATATATCGAGTGAGCAATGTACGGGCAAGACAAGGCAGGACAGGACTCCGTTCGGACGGACCGAGTAAGTAAATGTGCCGGGTACAATGTGGCTTTTTCCCGCCGGCCCTCTGAGTTGCAGCAATCTCCAAATGGTGACACGGTTAAATGGAATGGAGGGACAACGACAGTGAGAAAAACAGCAACAACAAAAACAACGGTTATAGAGCAAGTAAATATTTATTGAGTAAAGCAAATATTACGTACATGCTCTGTTTCGTAGGGGGGTTGCGTTTTTACATTATATCCTCTATTCTGAGTGGGTGCCCTGCTTAACGTGTGTTTAAAGTACTATTTTTACGGACAGAAATAGCGGAGAATAGCTTCGCAACGACATACCGAGCGCGAATTCACCTTATGCACGAGAATTTGCTTTTCCAACGCAATACAACAAAACCCGCGTACCGTCTGGCCTTGGTACGTTTCAAAGACTGTGTGTCTCGGTGTGGTCAAAAAACTAGGTTTTCATTAGCCTTGCGTGTATTTGGTGTTGAAAAGTCCAAGCTAATACGAACATTTTTAGTAGGCATGTTATATCTTATCCCGCACAAGAATCCGGTAATGCGTTTGCTCCGTGAATGTGGAGGAACCATGAAGAATTGTCAAAAAGTCAAATACTGCAAGGAGACCAAGCCTGCGAAGAAGGATTGGATTATTTAGTTAAGGATTGCAAACAGGAAGTATCGAGATGTCACCTTTGTGGGGTAACTAGGCATCGCGCGGACAGCTTGGCCTGGTCCTCCTAAAGGTGCAGAACCTAAGGGTGCCACAAACCGTTATCGAAAGGATCATCGAGTAGTGGGGGAGCACCATTGGTGCACGTCACAGAGAAGAGGCGATCAAAATTCCTCATAAAGGATTTAGAAATCTTCTGCAGAAAAGCCGCAACAGCAGCTCAAACGTAGATATATGCAGGGGGCTCTCAGCCAACATCAACCGGGAGGATGGGAATCAGAGGTCCGAGGATTGCGAAGCACGCTATGGTTAAAGATAGAGGATAGTAGAATATTTGCAGACGCCGGGGACGCGGGGAAAGCGTATGTAGGGTTACCCAGAACAAGGAGGGCGACCTTATCCTTCGGCTGCATCGGGAGGCTACCTGGAAGGCATCTTTATGGAAAAACAAAAGAAGCAGAATGACCGCAGAGACTCAATGGCATTAGAGCAAGTAAACTAAGGCTTTGTAAAGAGGAGGTATGCTACGCCCTGATGACCATGTCACTAACGGTGATGCGTGGCCCGCAAAACCTTAAAACTATGGTCAAAATAATACAGAGCTGAGAGGTGGCTGGGACATTCTCACTACCAAGAAATTCTAGAAACCAGGCCACAAAGCCCTATGCTGCAAGAAAGCCGAGGCAGGGAGGAAGGTCTGCTGTAAGTGTGCCAGCTCGGGTGTCTGGTTTAGGATTGCAAACCGGAGGTACCGAGATAACACGTTTACGGGGTTGATGGGCGTTCGTAGACAGCACGGCCTGCTCTTCTCAAAGGTGCAGAAGCTCAGGGAGTCCCGTAGAGGAGGTGCCGAAAGAAACGAGGACTCAAAAATATCGGCGAAAACAACAGAAAGAGATACCAAAAAGCAAAAAAAAGTGAATGAGGAACATGCGCAAAGGGAAAGGCACGACGACTGCTCCTGATCCCGAGGGCAACTGTACAGGTATAGAGAAGGATTCTAAATCCGTCTAAGACGTTATATATTCTCCAGGGGAACCTAAACCACTGTAAGGCTGCTTATTATATACTCGAGGTGACGGCACGCTAGCGGGGCACCGGCTGGAGTTTAACAAAGGCTTTAACCGGCTAGCCAATTGGACGAGCATTAGCCGCTACCATGCTGACTGCGGCAATGAGAGAAGGCGGGCTCGCCTTCATACCAATGCAGGGGCCAGCGGCCACCCAAGTATTAGTGGAATAAAGATATCCAGAGGGGGCGGGCCGGTAGACCGCTAGGAAGGAGAGGTTTACGTGCACCTTCGGGAAAGTGGTACTCACGAGAAGCACATAGAGGAAGAAACGAAAGAGGAAGTGCAACCGTACCCTCAGGGTTTTGACGCACCTTCTTAGGAGGGTGTATACCGTAGCACAAGTCCCTATCTGACTTTATGCATATATGCAAAAATATAAGCAAAAAAAGCTGAATCTTTGTTTCCATTCCGACAATTCAATCAGGAAGGGGCAGGAACGCCTCTTCCACGAAGCCGTAGAAAAGGCGTCCCTGCCTAGAATGGCAGGGACGCCTCTTCCGTGGTTAAGTGTTGCCGTACCTGGGAGGGTGGGGAGGAGTTAATACCTGTAAGTGTTGTTTGATACCTGTACGTATCCGCTGAATAATCCGTCTATAATTTTTATTCTTGCGGTAGCTAGACTTTGCTGTAGCCAGACCGCTGGAAGAATTAAAGAATGGAAGATTAAAGTAAACTTAAAACACGCAAACAAGCGTTTACCGGCTATTTTATAACGTTTGAATTATTATACAAAACTGCTGTCTAAGGTATTTTACTGTGACCCCGATGGGGACTAGAATTGATCATATACCAGTTGGGCAACTGTCCAGCCGCGAATCTTTCTAGTAGAAGCCAACGTTGGCAGAAGATTAAAGTACTTGGCCACCTAGCCAGTAGGGAAAATTACATTTTTTTTTCACATTTTTAATAGGTGTAGAGAAACTTTGGCGGCTAAACAGCCTCCAGCGAAAACTTATGATTGAACACAGACCTGGGATATTACGTGCATTTTAACCTCGTAAATAAACATGAATTCACCCTGTACCGGGCACAACTTTGTAGGGCCACGTAATTAGAACAATTTGGCCAGAAAGCAATTGATACTTTCTTGCCCGTTAAATAGAGTAATATACCACAAATGATCACCTGTATCATTTCCCTGCATTGTTTTATACGGGAGGTTCAGACATGGCTATTCAGCAACACAAGTCGTCATCATTCATATTTTGCAGTTATTGTAATAAACTACGCTCTGACTTTTATTCATATGTATACCACTTGGTAAAGCTGATAACATGTGAGCAAATCACTTAACACTTTGACTGACAGACTTGATTTGAAACGAATCCTCAGTCATAAGCTACTCTCTCTAAACAATTGATTCCCACGGATACGCGACATCCTCGTGCGGTAAACCTTTGAGTCTGATGCATTTTGTAAGAGCAATATTTTTCTATTGCCTCGTTAGGTGTCATTCACATAAAACTCATATTTTTGTCGCCACGATTGGTCCGCCGTGATGTTGGTTTGTCATCTAGAGGACCCTGATGCATTAAGAACTGATGAGCTGAATTTGTTAAACGCTTCAGCTACATGTCGGATGGTGCAGCTAAGATGAAAATAGACTCGAAATTTTGAAAAATTGGAATAACATCAATAACTGGCCAGAAGAGGCACAGATGCCTCAATAAAAATATATTGTACGACCATTCCCCAAATGCTATTAAAAGAAAAAAATGATAAATATTGCCTAGTACCTTATTGCCTACACATACATGCCCTCGTACGTCCAGTGGAGGAGGTTGCGATAAAGATTTGCTTCAAATAAATTGACTTCGAAAAAACGCCCAGACGTAGCAGATCGCCCATTTTTTAAACCTTGTGTTTTTCCTTTTTCCCCTTTCTCTGCAGAAGACAGCTCGCTGATACTCTAGCAGACCCGCCGTTTCAAAGTTGGAAAACCTATATGTATAAAGCCGATATTGGCCGAGATTTGGCCTATCGGCCTTGCTTCCACACAAAACCTGGGTGTCCGTTCAGGCCGCTGGCAAGCAGAGATTCGCAATCATACTCATATCGAGTCGAAAAAGGTACCCAAACCAAATGTCCCAGCGTAAAGCAAAGTCCTGCTTCAAGCGGATGATTAATTCTACCTGCCCTTGTTTACGCCGGTGGCATCGCGATTATACTAGTAATAAGCAAGTGCAAAAAATTAACTTATTTCTAGTGTAGAGAATGGATGTATATATATTTATATATATATATTTAAATTAATATATAGGTGTGTAGGTAAAACGGCATTAACCTAAGGATGTACACGACATGTACCTTTTCCAACGTTGTCTTCTTGAAACTGCACACTGAGTTTAATGATGCTCCAATATACGATCCAGTTAAAACAGTAAAAAAAAAGTAAAAAGTCATTAATTGAAAGAAAAAGAAAAATATTTTACTCAATGACCTACGTATATGTGTTTCTCATTTGTTCTGTCCGACTCGCAATTGTTAGTGACCGCACAGTAACACTTGATACAAATGTGATCTCTAACTAATAGGAAAATTACTGCACGCTGATTTGGATAAGAATAACTTCACCGATGTGCTAAAGAACAAACGGCCTTTCAGGCAAAGGTGCTACTCTCACTCATCTGGTCTGCTCCGCGAGCGCATTTGGGCCTGCTGACGGTTTTTTCTCAACGCAAAGCTCCAACCAGAACACATTTATTTGGCCTGTTTTTGTTTGGTATTATGATGGATCAATCGAGAACAGTGCTTCACATGAAGAGCAGCGCCACGCATATTCCTGCTTATGGTATCCGTTTTGTTAATTCGCTTTACTGCCGGTGCGGAAACTGTCTGTGAGGTTTAGAGATAGATGTGCACTGTCAAGCTGAAGGTTCTCTGTTGCGCCCAATGTGTGTGTCCCTCCACAAGACATCATATACGCTGTACGTATTTCTAGTTTAATATTCTATTTGTCAACAGGTATGATTTTTGTTAGATCTAATGTGCCTTTCTTGGGTCAGCTTTATTACGGTCAGGCATTCAATAGAGATCACACAAATCAATTTAAAGGTAGTTGTTTCAAAAGTTTCACCGTGTTTAGTGTTCACCGGCATATATATATATATATATATATATATATATATTTATATCGTAAGCACTAGTCCTCACATAAAATTTTATTTTGCAAAGTACCGAGTTTTCTTTATAACGGATTTTTTTCTTTGCAACTCTCATCTATTTCTCCCACTGCGTATCCTCGTTAACGCCGCTAAGAAAACTCGAGGTCTTATTCGATTTTCGTGCATGTTTGCTATTATTCATATATATATATATATATATATATAGCATTTAATAGTCAGTCGTAGCGCGATCCAGGCTGTAAACGATGTTTTGCAAGCATTGACAAATAAGTGTCGAAAGTATGCATTTGTCGGGGATGCTATGGACCTTCCTTTTCCATCGATACCCAAGGGGCTTATGCAAAATAACCGAGGGAGTTATTAGTAAGATACGTAAATGTCTCAAACTAGCCTCGGGGGACCCGTGGGCTGGCGGAGAATTTTTCCGGCAACGGCTCTCACTAGAGATACAACGGGGAAATGGCTATGACGGGGCCACGTTGTCTATGTGCTACGTTCTTTAGGTAATAATTGTTTACGCTCTATTACGAGTTAATTATATTATAGGGTTTATATATATAT
>QVRM01000973.1:130000-251824 GCA_003439945.1 Dermanyssus gallinae
TAATCGCCCGGAAGGCAACGTCTTCTATACGTTTTCCAATATCTTTCATGATTTTCGCTGTACCTGTGCTGATGGGGCCGAGTGCTTCCAATGTTATCGGTAGTGGTACCTCCTTGATAGCTCGAGATACTTTCCTCGCTTTTCAGAATCTGCGCGCTCTGCAACCCATCCTGATTCAACAGCGCTGTGGCGTAAATACGACAAGCCCGCCGCGCATGAACCGGTTACATCCCATACAAAGCATTTTCCGAGTACACCATAGCGGAATGGTGAACCCGTCAGGTCGGAGCTCACTGCTGCCATTAAGACCGTTCGACTCGGGTGTAGATGGGATCCCTGCCCTTCTCAGATCTGTTCTTACTATGGCGTTGAGTTCAGCGTGTTTTGTAAGTCTGTCGGGACTTGTCAGACGGCTTAACGGGACAGGCAGCTTATATATGTATATATATACACACGGGTTAGATAATCCGTAACTACACGTTAACGCGGAGACAATTGTTCACCCCAAAGTGCTAACGTGAAAAAAATATATAATAACAATGTTTATAACCTATGCCATTTCCCTATATATATATATATATATATATATATATATATATATGTCTTTAAAAATATCATTGAGTGATGACGAATGCTGGTGACACATGGACGATTCATTAATATGAGGCGTATTCAACACACAAAGTGGATTCGACAACAAAAGCAAGCTAGGTAGCATGAACATTATTTTTCCCGTATAGTCAGTTCGAGCGAACGTAGCTGCAGCACACCAGCTATTGTGGTTAAAAATTCAATCTCAGGAGACGATATTCATGTATGAACAGGATTTTCCAAGCTATCTGTCTCCTGGAAGAATGATCACGCAATTAAAACAGCTTCACAAGAGTCACGTTTATTGGTACCGAAATACTCTCCAGTGAATCTGGTTTCCGGGCTATACAGCATCATTCAATTTAACCCCCATGGCCTGAATCACAGCTTAAAGTCTGCCGAAGAAAGCCCCGCACGAACTATTGTGGTATGTTATGGTGATAATGTTTTCGATGTTATGAAGCCCGGTGCGCGAATCCCGAGCCTGGCCTGTTTGTTTAGCTTTCTGAAGACGCTAAATCCTGCTAAAATGTCAGATGTCGGCTTTTGAAATGCTCTCATGACCACGGTGTCGGGCAAGACGGGTATCGGTTGTTTCGCAACAAACCTTTTTTTATCCGTAAGTTGTAAATTTGTCGTATATATATATATATATATATATATATATATATATATATATATATATATATATATATATATATATAGGTCCACAAAGCCGCTTTGGTATGCGATTCTCTGCCTAAACGCCTTCCGAACATAAAATTGATTGTTTCAAGTCTTGCAATACATTTAATAAAAACATTATTTGGCTTCTGCGATTGTTCATTGTCACATCGAAAAAACGGTTGATAAGATCAGCTCACTTGCAAGTTGCAATAGTGCTTGCGCGTCGTTGTTTTTTAATAAAATCGAGAGCGACTGAAGGTTTACAGTATTCGGCTCGATATTACAGAGTCCTTCTACAGAGCTTTCGCAGCTTTTTGCATCGGCATTGCTTTTAATAGGGCTTGGTCTTTTTGGAAACTTTCTCGACTAGTTGCAGTTATTCTAACTTTGGTCTACCGTTGTGCCGCACAGCAACCGAGCCTGTACTATCCTTGTATCGTTTAATAGTGCGTATCACACCTTTTTTTTAGACTTTAAGAAGCAATTGGTCGTTCACAGTGCCCCTAACATGCTTGCCCGTCAAACAAACAAAGCGCTACCGCATTATGTCGCTTTACTTCCATGATCTCTGGTGTAACAAAGCCAACGTAGTTGTCACACGACACGGTCAGACTCTGAGTGACTCTGAGAAGGGTCAGTTGATTCGTTTGGCGCGTTTGGTTAGCGCGAAAGCGTTCGTTCATTCGGATCAGTGCGGCAGGCTGGTCGTCCAAAGATAGGGGACACCTAGCCTGCTTATACAATACGTCTGGTGCTATTGCCTAACAACTGGACAACAACATTCAGCAGACAGGTTTGCTGACAAAGGCATCATAACGTTGCCTAGAGCTACGTCGTCTACTCGGGATGATGACCCAGCGAACGCGAAGCGACGCCGCCGCCTCTGGGGACCTCTGGCCTCCTCTGGATAGATGACGCTGCTTCTGCTGTTGCTGTGACTTCTGTCCTGCTGCTGCTGCTGCTGCTGCCGCTATTGTTGTTGTTGTAGTAGTTGACGACAACATAGACGCATAGCCGAACTACACAGACCCTTGGGCAACCTTTGGCCTCGCATCTTGGGTCGGCTCGGCTCTGCAAGAGCGGCAGCGTCGGCGGAGACGGTCGAATGGCTCTTTTGAGGCCTCCGCTACTCGCGACCAAATGGCGCCCATGCCACGACACCGTTACGCGTGCACCCTCAAAAACCCCGTAACCCTATAGGGCAACGGATGAATGCACGTTATATATATATATATATATATATATATATATATATATATGTGTCTATCTGCCGGCAGCTTGACAAATAGCCCTGCCTACCGGATTGGAATGGCGATCCGGGCGCAAAACAACACATTCGGCTCGCTCTCCAGCCGAGGGAGCCATATCACACGTTCATTTGTCTTCTAGCAAACATCGAAACGCGAGCGTTTCTTGCTTGCGTTGCCCTATTCTCTGCTACCCCGCTCCAGAAGTACTAGCATGCTTTCCGTGATAGTAGTTGATCGTGATAGATAGCAATAGCTTTATATATATATATATATATATATATATATATATATATATATATATATATATATAAGTTGAGCTAATAAAACATTCGTGACATTCAGCATGTTTCCTTGACATCAGGACATGATTGCAAAATGGCACCAGGTCATGAGCGACCCTCTCGAGACATTTGACTCCTCAGACGCACGACAGCTTAGTGCGGTTGACCTTGAGCTCTTTGACACTATTTTTAAGAACAATTCATGTGTATTGTCTGGACAAATATTTGCGCGTTAGGTGTCATCGACCAAAGTTATCTTATTTAATTAAACCTCCCGCGGCGATTAATCTGCCAGGTCCATCGTTTAGATGACTCAGATGCACTACGTTCCGATAAGTTAAACTTGGAAAACGTTTTAATTATATGTCCGGCCGAACAGGCAACAGCTGCAATGCAACTGCGCTCGCAAGTTTTCACCCTCAGGTCAACATGAATGACCGGCCATGATGGGGGGCACGGATGTCTCAATATAAGTGTGAGTGTACCATTCCCCGATTGCAATTGCAACAGTATTTCTCGATGCAACAAACTACTATTTTGTTGTGCGGTGATGCATAGTCTCTCAGTTCTCTCAGTGAACAAATACGTGCTCCCGCACGTGAGTATCAAAAGCAGATCGTTAGCTTGCCGATAGGCTTTCTGTTTTTGTTTTACAGTGGCTTGTTCTCTCACAACCGTATCTACCATAGGGTTGTTAGCAATAGCGTCATTGTAGACAGTCACAAATTCGACCAAACTCGTCGTTTCAAAGTTGGAGGATGGTACTTGTTTTCGCCATCTAACGTTCAGGCTTTTCATGCCTTAGTTTAGTTTTCGTGATGCTCTTGCTAGTTAGCTCACGGTAAGTGAACGGTTCAACCTACGTGCAAGGCATTCCAGGCATACTCTTCGAAGTCGTCCTTCTGTTCACCCAGACTGGCTGGTCATATAAAACGGAGGCCTCAGATGGACGCAGATCGTTCGAGCTATCCCGTAGCTGTTTGATGTTTGCCAAACATCGGTATTCAACGGACATGGCCTCTTTGGCAGTCGTACGGCCACCGGGGCTATTGCTGGTTGTTTTGCTTCTTTTTCCGGTTCCTTGATTGAACACTAAATTGCTAGCTCGGCCTTTTGTGTTGCATCGCCAGTTAGACCATTAAACGGTGAAGCATGTTTTCCACGTTACCTCATATATATATATATATATATATATATATACAGTCCGTGAAAAAAAGTATACAGCCATCCGTGTTTTATTTTTTTTTTTTTCTATTTAACTTTTGCCACATTACTCGCATTTATGTTAGTCAATCGTGCGAAGACTGCAGTGATACCTGTTCATAGGAGTAACAGCGGAGACTTCTATCGGTATTTGGGGTCTCGAATTACTTTGAAAACACGAGATCTCTATATTTGACACAGCTACGCCGTGAATAAATGATATAGTCACTAGTAAGGTGCATGGGTTAGCGAGTGAATTAAGCGGCCAACTGCTAGCGGAGGTAGCCTGCAAGTCTAATACAATATTTGCTAGTAACGCACGTCAAGGCTAACGAGATCTTCTGAGCTTATTACTAAATTCCAGTATGCCCTACAAACACTTTAATGATAGCATCAACTAAAAGTTAAAGTCCACATCCAAGAGCCATAGGATGCTTACGACAAATCCAACTTAAACAATATTACATTTACCTATATTGTGTTGTTATTTGTTCTATCTATTTCATGTCGGCATTCCTACAGGATAGGACTTTCACAGGAACACCTCATGTACGCAATGTAGCTAAAGAAGCTGCCAAAGCCTCAGCAGAGCTGCGAAAAATCCTCCCCTGGACCAGAGGAGCAACCGACTCTTGGCGCCGTCTTTTAGCATCAGTCGTAAATAGTTTCATTTACAGACCCAATTTACATGTTTACACGAATTTACACACACAGTCCATATGTTTGCACAAGTTTACACATCTAACCCTGTTTGCCAGGCGCATTTTGATCCCGTACTCGTGGCTTGTCTATCCGCACGCCTGGCACCCACGTATTTCCACCTTGCCGCCGACCTTGATCCACTTCGTTCTGCCGGCCCTTCCGCACCTCGTTTACCTACTCGTGTCGTCCTACAATCCAATCTGGATTCCATGACGAACTTGTCCACGTGTACCGCGGTCGTCAGGGCCTGTTCTACTGCCCCCCGTACTCCTGGCCTTTCCGTACGCGCACCTGACATCCAGCCGCTCTGTGTTCTCGACGTGCCACCGGTCATCCCGCTTCCTAAACCACGTTTACCTACTCGTTTACTCTGGCGATCTTCCTGGTTTCCGTGACGCACCCTCCACGTGTAGCGTGGCCGTCCGGGCGTCTTCGACTGCCCCCCCCCTATTCGTGGCTTTTGCATCCGCACCCCTGGCATTCACCCGCGCCGTGTTCTGGACGTGCCGTCGTAGTGTTTTCACACGTCTTCGTTGTTGGGGTGCGGCATCTTCTATTTGGCGCCACGTCTTTAACGTGCTTCGCCGTTGCCTTTCGCCCTCTTGATTTATAGCCGTCAGACGCTGACTATTTGGAAGCACGGCGCGTTGTGACGCGCGCAGCTCTTTCACTGAAGCATTTCCAAACGGCAGAGTCCTTCTTCTTAGTCCTCTCAAGAGAGAACATAATAGGCCCTTCTGAGTCCGAGGTGAAGTCGCATATTCGCTTGCGGCAAACTACAACCGAGACAATTTCCCACGAAGACAATTTCCAATTAACAAATAATTCAACAATTGTAACCCTTGAAATTGTAAGCACTCTTTCTCCCTATCTAACTTTTTCGGGCCTTAAATAAACTCGGGCCTGACCCTCAGTCAAGATTTATTGTCCACGGAACTGCGTTTCCCATTTCTTCGTGAGACGGACCTCCTATAAATACTAATGTGCGACGGTGGTGTTCGAACCCGCACACCTATGTATGTATCTCCTCCGGTTGCGAGGCGCAGGCGAATGCCTCCACCACGCCATCGTGCTTGACGACTTCTTTTTCGGGCTTGTTCTCAGCCAACATTTAAAGTCCACGGGACTGCTTTTCGCATTGCTTCGTGAGACGGGCCTCGTAAACACAAGCGTGCAACGGGGGGGCTCAAGCCCGTGCTGCACCTATGTCTATTCCTCCGGTCGCGAGACGCACGCGTTCTGTCTCTCTCTCTCTCTCTCTCTCAACATAGAGCACTGCTGCTACTTAGGCTATTAAGACCGGTCGACTGAATAGAGCCAGACGGCAATACGTGGATATGAGGCCTGCCCACAATAAACCACACAAAACCATAATACACTAAACTAGAATAAGCAACGAATTCTCATTTGTCACGCTGCACAAAAATACAACTGCAGCGTCTTGCGGGGCAATCAGTCTTCTCACGAGAACCCAGCGAGCTTCAGATTGGTGCAAAAGGCCAGCTGCGGTGTGTAAGCATTTTTATGGCATCACAGCGCGAGTGAATGAGCTGGACGTGTCAAGGCCACTTAAGACAGATGCTAGCTAGAAGCCGGCCTGCTCCGTTTGCTCGACCTCATTTGTGTGATTGTACGGGCGAGGTTCCTGAGGACTAGGATCGTCGGACAAGGACGAGTCAGATTCCGAATGAACACGGGCGCCTCAACTGGTTTGCTTGAGTTCAGGATACTAGCATTCAACTCTAGTGTCGTAAATAGCATTCAACTCTAGTGTGTGAAACGTGCTCATAACCCGCTGCCAGATAAATGGCATGAGGCAAAGTGGCGTCACTTTCAAGCGTCGTTAATCTCAAGTATATTAGGCCCACGAGTCTGATTTCAAAGCTGTTTGAAGGTGGGCCGACAAAATGGACAGAATTACCCAATACAGAGCAGAAACTCGCCAAAAAATAGTAAACGACAATTAAATTCTGTTTCGTTTTCAAGATCCTTTGCCCTGCATAGGGGCACGGATCAGAACACTATTCTTATGGATTCTCATAAATGGATAAGAAACACGCTTAGATAAAGTAAGAAAACTCAACGTGAATTTTGGTGGCCGCTTGTGTACCTGGTACAATTTGAAGAAATAAGGTTTGAAAAATCTGTGCAGATTTTTCTAGGGGTGCACGGCCTTACGTAGGTGTTCAAAATGTAACACAATTTGTTTGGCTTGTAGGGCATTATGATTAAAGGTTAGCAATAGGCATTGCTCGCTTCTATAAAGATGATAAACGGTATAGATCTTTGTTAGGCACGAGGTTAAATAACCAACTCCGAATTGTAACGCAATGTTCGATGCTTCATAGTGACACAACCGATATTTAGTATACACCTTTACAAAACTTTATAATTATTAAATTAACGAATTGCAGCGTAATTTGAAGGTCATACATCAACACAGGTAATAAAATAATTAAGCGCAAGCAATCTAGAAGTATTATGCGCGTCTCACTTAAGTGCAGCATTAGAAGATAATGTGTGCAATTGCCTACGGTTGTCAAACGAATCCAGCTGCTAATTGGCAATGCTTAATTGTACGTCTACAGGTCTCTAAGTCTAGTAAGGTAACTAAGTATTTTAGCATGAGCGCCAATAATCCCACGAGTTCGACGACGAGAGTCAATGGTTAGGGTAGTCAAAACAAGACAAAGTTAACAACATGTCGAGTCCTGTAACGTGCTGCATTCGCGTGCGCCTTGCGACCGGCGGGGGCAAACAGGTGCGTGGGTTTAATCTCCGCCGTTGCACATTAGTATAGGGTCCGTCCTAAGAAGCAATGCAAAAGCAATTCCGTTGACGTCATTTGCTGGCTGAGAATTAGCCCAGAGGAAGTCTAACAACATGTTTCTTCAATGAAGTGGCTCAAAACATGAATAAAAATACGAAAATATTTGTGTACATGCTTTGTTAGACATCTTAATGACTGTGATACCTGTATAGTTTCCGTTATATGATTTGTGTCCCGTTTGACCCATTAAGTATATTTTTTTAATATTATACACAATTGAAAAACATTTTGGCTACATATATTACGCCCATTCCAACCATGCAATGTTAGAAACGACACGGCTTTCGACAAGTTCATGCATTTTGACACTGTTTTCTCGACCGCAGTTCACTGTCCGGGGGAAATCAAATACAAGCAGCAATCAACGGCTTACATTACGGTGACTTGGCCTCCAACTTGTTTGAGAAGGGTAGCTGTTGCGAGAAGCGCGTTCCACACATGGATGACCTAACGTGAGGGACCGGTAGTGATTTTGTTGCAATGGAATCTATGCAGGCTTTCAGAGCTGAAACTGTCATAGTATATCTCTTGTGTGCTGCCATTAGAGCACGAAGAAGAGCTTCACAGACTATTAAACGAGTGAACGAGAAAACCTCTTCAAGCAATAAGTGTTATTATGCATAGTTAATACCACTGACAACGTATCTGTGATTGATCTGTGATCTTATATATCTGTCATCTTGTCGCACAGCTTGTCATAGATACCACCATTAAACCTAAATTCAGGTGTATGACCATTCTTGCACGCAGAGCTAAAAACGTTGAAGGTATTGAAGGCAAATATATTTAGAAAAGCGTCCTGAGGTTCCCTAGATATGAGCGGTTTGTTGAGCTACATATTCTAGCCAAGGTAAGTCTAGTATTTGTTTAGCTCAAGACGGGCCAGAGTACCAAGATTAGGGCACAACGTATCCCGCGCTTTCTACGCAAGTATTGCGGAGGCTAAGAGCGGACCGCATCCAGCAGTGTGTCCGTTACCAATTTTCGGCGAGAATTTCATGCACGTTTTTGACTATTAAGCGCAAAAATATGAAAACCATATTCGAACGCGTCGTCGGTATTTATGGGTGCTATATAAGCTCTTCTGTTGTAAAAGGTTGGGACTTACACGACCGGCTGTCATACTAGAGGCACATTTTTCATTTAATTCGTCATCTTTGCAATACTAAACTAGCTAAGTAAAATGCCTAAAATTAATTTCTCTTTAAACCATGTTTTGCTATGCTGTCTTGCATTCGTTTCGGATCTACTGTTTTGTGAGAGCATCGCAGAGAATTATCGTTGATGATTAAAGCAGACATAACATTTTATACTGCATTTTTTTTCAAGTTTAAATATAAGGTTTATTTACAAAACCGTAATTTTACAATGCTTTGTAAAAAACAATGTTCTCATGTGCAAATATATGTAAAATGTGTAAATGGACAATATTATGTTATATATACATCAAAATGATCATGCCATCTACGCGCTTTATGTAAAGTCCCAGACATTTGAAAGTCGGAGTGTGTTTAGTTCCTCTAGTCCAGTTTCGGATGCATTCACCATCAAGATAAATTTCTCAAACACAAAAAAGCACAAACAGCGCTCTCCACTTATTGCATCGTCTCATGTACGCCATCCTGAACTGCAGATGGTTGAATACAACAAAGTTAAGTCGTGTTGTCTGCATAAACAATGGGCTTACAGGATCCCCCCCTCTCAAGTGCCTGTCCTCTAGGTAGACACGACAGTGCCGTCACAACCAGGAGTTGCAAGCAATCATAAAAATAATGAATGCTTCAAACAGTTGAAGGGCGGCAAAAACATCCAAGAAGACATCGAGGAAAAGTTGGTTGTTTGCGGAACGAGTCCACGACCTCCTGACAGAGATGAACGAGGTCGAGTTCGGTTGAGCGGGCCTCACAAAATACAAACTGAAATTTCCAAAATTAGTTGAACTGCAAGGAAACATGCGTTGTTTAACATTGACACTGATTTCGTCTGGGCTATTACTTTTAGTTACCACAATTCTGTCGGTTCATCATCATCTGCTACGTACCGACGAAATGGACGTATGTGTCGGGAGCTTCAATTGGGACGTTTGGCTGAAAAAAATGCCAATTTCTAAACTCGAACTCAGCGTATTGAAGTGATAAGATCACAGATCGTCAGTCACAAAGCTCGTTGATGACGCTAGCGAAACTTCCCGTTCTGTGTTGACCGATCTGAACAAATCGTCTAACAGCGAAAGATCCGGCGAGAGATTTATCGTAAGGACTAGTAACAAGTTATCTAGTTACAACTGACGCGTAGCACAAGGGTAAGTGCCACACGTCTACAAAAAGAACAATAAAATACGCTCTTTCTTACTAAACATTTTTACATATTTTTTTTTCTTTTACAACAATACTATAAGACACCCCAGGTCAAATTTATTATACGCAGTATACTTGTTAGACAAACTTAGACCAACCCCGGTAAACCACTGCCTGAGCTGCTGAACCAAGCCTCCGCGGCCGCATTTCCACGTGTCACGTCAGTGGATATTCTCTGCAGCAGAAATGCTTCCGCCTTTTCCGCCTCATCCTTCTCACTTGCCGCTCTTTTCCGCTAAATTGGCAACAGCGCCTGCTGATCTCGAGCTCGAGACACGGCGCCTGCGTGTCCCACACGGTTGCGTTTACATAAAATGTCTCTATAAGACATGACTCATCGATTGCAAATTTGAATCGGTTTTGTGATGTTCTGAAAGCGTCAACATCGTTAGCTGCTGTTCGAAGAAGTGGCATTTCTTCAAAATCTCATTTAATATATTTATATTTACATAGAAGTGCTTGTTTATAGGTATGCGCATGTGTGTACATAATAATTTGCTTGCATTTTAACTTGCTCTTCAGTTATGATTTAAATTTTGACGCAGGCTATACCTGTTAATACTGGACGTTGCGTTATTATTATTATTATTATTATTATTATTATTATTATTATTATTATTATTATTATTATTATTATTATTATTATTTTATTATTATTGTTTATTGCTGATCATACAATTGTGAGGCCTGAACATGTATTAATATATAATTAAATATCTCGGTAGCAGTCTCTTCCTCTCAAAACATTGACCCGATTATACAGGCAGCGTTACCTCTGCATACCGCCAGCGAGAGCAACTGCCGCAGGAACTCGCTCTCATCGTCGGTCGCCTGTGTTCTCCTGAATCCGCTCGCCAAGCTCTTTAAATGAATCTCCTTATTATTATTATTATTATTATTATTATATTATTATTATTATTATTATTATTATTATTATTATTATTATTATTATTATTATTATTTTTTTTATTATTATTTATTAACATGTTAAATAATATATATAATAATTAATAATAATAATAATAATAATAATAATAATAATAATAATAAATTTTTTAATAATAATAAAAAAAAATTTTCACCGTTCGATGCGGTGGAGTTCGGTCGTGTTTTGTGTTGGCTCCCGTAAAATCCACTATTACGAGAGGTTTGACTGTGAATTTCGTGGTGATAATTGCATCATCTAGACTTTCCAGTAGTGAGTGTTCGAATGGTGCACAACGTACGCCTGGAGGCACTCTGGTTACTCTTCAGGGGGTCCTGACTCCTTCAGGGCTTTCTGACAACTGTGTTCGATTTGCCAACGTCATTGCTAACCATACGGTTGTGACCAACCTGCGGCGGTGATCGCTACTGCTTACGTGTGGATTAACTGTGCGGAGCTGCCGTAGCCCGGTGGTAGCGTCTGCGACTGCCATCTGTAAAGCCTCGGTTCAACTCCCACGAGTGGCACTTTTTTTTTTTTTTTTTATTCTTAATTTTTCTGTCCCAAGGCATTTATAAGCCTAGGAAAATGCCAGGGGAATCCAGCGGCAGTAAGCCGCCTGGTACTTTGGATATCTCGAGACTCAGAAGCACAATTGCCAAAGAGACACCAATTGCGGCCCAAACCGGTGTCTCGAAGCCAGTCGGCAACAGAGCTTGTGGCGCATCCTCTGAAGTATCACAAGTCGACCCGAGTAGCAGTGCCGAAACGGAGATTCAAGAAGAAGGTGCAACACCAGGGTGTAAGCGAAAAAAGGTTACAAGTAGTGATGAACCTGACGAACCATTTACGTTGGTGGTGTCTAAGCGTGAACAGAAAACTCTATCTCGCGAGCAACGTCAGTTGGACAAACTGAGAGAGGATGCGTCTAGTGGTCTATTCAACGCCTTTAAGGTAGTCATCCGGAGAAAAACGAACGAGGATCCTGCTTCAAAGGAGTTTGCTGATGGCACATTGCTGCAGTTATGTAAGTCTATTCATTCCAATTGCCCTGACTGCAAGATATCAAGCAGTAAAGCCGCTATATCCGTATGGGTCAAATCAGAGGATGCGGCCAGAAAGCTTACGCAACTTTCCGCAATAGGGTCGATACCCGTCACGGTGACCTGCCCGGCTCTAACCTCATTCAAGGCCAGAATTCAAGGCGTCGATGTCGCATTTACAGACGACGAGATACGCGAAGAGCTAGCAGATTGCGGTGTGGTGCACGCTCGACGATTATTCCGCACAGGTCACGCTGGTAAAACCCCACTCAGCAAGGTGATCCTGACGTTTGACCGCCAACCGCCTGTATCTGTCTTCCTAGGGTACAAGACCCACTCAGTCGTACTGGAGCCTGATCAACCAAAGTTATGCTACAATTGTCAACGAGTGGGGCATCTAGCAGACAGGTGCACTTTTCGCAAGGCCTGCAAGAAATGTGGAGGTTCTGATCATCTGGCGTCCAGTTGCACCAAACAATCGAGATGTGTCAACTGTGGTGGCCCCCACGCGGCCGGATCGCCTTCTTGTCCGCGTGTGGCTTATCTCCGTGAGCGTAACAGGATCATCATGGAGGCGAGAGTTCTTCAGCAAGTTAAGGCAACGCACCCGAGTGCATCGATCACGGAGGGACCTGATGTCACAGCCACAGTCGCAGAAGACGCACAAACTAACTGTTCCAACAGCAGCAAAGCTTCCTACGCAGCAGTTCTCAGGGGCATATCTACCACGCAAGAAAGCACCTCGCCTCAGCTGCTTCTTCCTAATCCGCGACCATTACCAAAGCCTAAACAAAAGCGAGCCAAGGCATACAGGAGTCGCCAAGTTCGGCCGCGACGCGCTTCTAAATTTATTACGAAGAGAAACATCCATACCAAGACGTCGCGCAGAGATGTCGGAGGCGCCTTAACAGACGTCGCTCGGATGTTAGAGGGCATCAGTCCTGATTTGGCAGCAACCTTAAAGACGATTGCAGAGGCCCTAAAACCTCTCTTGGCCCTCCTTCCTCTCGCAGAGAAGCTCAAATCTCTTACATCATAATGCCAGATAACGAAAACTCAAACGATACTTTTGTTGTTGGTGACCCCAACAGGGCTACATGTCCTGTGTGTAGAGCTGTCTTCACGAGAAGGGGTCTTGCCAGACATATATCGGTCCGACACGCCGACGCCGTCAACAGGCCGTCCACATCCCACCAGGCTGTGGCAGAAGAATTTGATGTTAACACACTACTAACCGACATCCAGGCAAACATGCGTCATGCCAAACTGTTACGCATTTTACCTAAATCTGTGCGGCCTACTGTTGCGGAGGAGCTCACTAAGGTCTTCCTAAACGTCGCCAAGGACAACGACCTCTTCGCCTGGTACTCTCTGTTCTCCTTCGTTCCGGTCGTGTTGAGACTTCCTCGGGCCAGGAAAGACGCTCAATCCCTGTCTGTCCTGGTCAGGAAGAACCTACGCGACTTTACATCGGGACTAAGGCTCAAAGATCTGACGCACGAGGAATCAGGACGCAAAGTTATGGCCCACCGCGATGACGACCTTCCCAGACGTGTGAGGGTCAAGCTGTCAGAAGGCGATATTTCCGGTGCTGCCAGATTGGTGAGCTCCCAGGATACGCTAGCGTCAGACAACGAAAATACGGAAGCTCTCCGCTCTAAACATCCAGACGCGCCATTGGATCTCTCCATGCCCACACCCCCGGCAGTCACACTGCCTTCCTCAACCTCACGTGAAGAGATACTGAGTGCAATGAAGACTTTTAGCCGAAGTTCAGCTGCCGGTCTAGACTTCATAAGACCTCGTCTGTTGCAGGACTTGCTGTCTGGTGCGCTGGGGAGCACGGCCAGTCGACTAGCGGACGCCATTGCTAAAGTGGTTGATGTGCTCAGATGGGGCTCGCCCCCGTCTTCTCTTTTACCACTCATCTTTGGGGCAAGAATGTTTGCACTAAAAAAAAAGATGGCTCATTACGTCCGATCGCTTGTTCTTCAGTCGTCCGCCGACTGGCGGCCAAAATCGGCTGCTACGATAATAAGGTAGCTATTTCAGCAACCCTTGGTCAACACCAGCTAGGATTCGCTACCCCCGGGGGTACAGAGGTAGTGGTCCACTGTGCCCGTGCATTTTTGCAGTCGCGCAAAATGCCAACGGTAATGGTCAAATTGGACTTCCGAAACGCCTTCAATAGCGTCCGGAGAGACCATTTGCTTCGAGCCGTCAAGTCGTGGGCACCATTACTGTTTCACCAGACGAACCTGGCCTATGGTTCAGGACCATCCCACCTAGTAATGCCCCAGAGCATTATGCCCTCGCAGACAGGTCTTCAGCAGGGTGATCCCCTGGGTCCCCCACTTTTTTGTTTGTGTATCAAGGAATTGGTGGATTCACTGCAGTCCCCCCTTAATGCCTGGTACTTGGATGACGGGATTCTGGGCGGGGACCTCCCGACCGTACTTGACGATATCCGGAAAGTTATTGATTTTAGTGTAATTAGCGGGCTGACACTGAACCCGGTCAAATGTGAAGTATATGTCACAGCTCCCAAAGAATTTGAGCCATTAGATTTAACTGACCTTTTTAACTTGCTCCCGGGCTGTCGCGTAGTGGACAAGGTTAACCTGGAGCTGCTAGGTGTCCCCTTATTGCCGGACGGCATTGCAAAAGCATTAGACAGTCAAAAAGATAAACTCGACTTCGCCACAGGCAGACTACCCCAATTGGGCGCCCACTGCGGTCTATTCCTTCTTAGATCTTGTTTTTCAGCCACGAGGTTAACACACCTTCTTAGAGGTTCCAACCTGTTTTTATCACCAGAGCTTTTACAACCATTTAATGGACTTAGTTTAGACATTTTAGAGATCATACTAAATCTTAAGCTGACTGATGCGGCAAGGGAACAAGTAATGCTCCCGGTTTCTTTAGGCGGTCTAGGTATACCGGACGCGGTCATGATGGCAGGACCCGCCATCGTAGCGTCATTGACCCAGGCGGCGGACAGGGTTAAAACTTTATTGGACAGTGACGGGTGGGATGCCTATAACGTTGAACTTAAAAAGCTGACCGAAGAATTGTCGCTGCTATTTGATTCTCCTCCGGAGGATAGGGCTAACCAGGGTAGTTGGACAGCCCCCTTACATGAAAAGCGACTAGCAGGCCTGATTAATAGAGCACCTTCTGTTGCTGATAGAGCCAGGCTACGAGCTGTTAGTAGTCAAGGGGCTGGGGCTTGGTTACAGGCCCTACCCTGCCCGCGAATTGGGACTCTGTTAGACGACGAGACGACGCGTATAAGCGCAGGGCTGCGGCTTGGTGTTGACCTAGTCGTGCCCCACCGATGTCGTTGTGGTGATTTCGTGGACGCCTTGGCCCATCATGGCCTGTCATGCGCGTTGAGTGCAGGCCGACGAGCGCGTCACTCCGCTTTAAATGACACCTTTAGCCGCGCACTTAGGTCCGCCGGCTTTCCGTGCGTTCTAGAGCCCCCGGGTCTTTCGAGGGATGATGGAAAAAGACCTGACGGTCTGACTTTGACGCCGTTTGAGCGTGGCCGCATGCTTGTTTGGGACGCAACTGTAACCGACTCATTAGCCCCTTCGATGGTCGGTGCAGGTGCGGACCGAGCAGGTCATGCCTCCAGGTTAGCTGAGGCTAACAAATGCAGAAAATATTCAAGCGTCGATTATCCGCACGAATTTTGTCCGTTGGCGTTCGAGACTATGGGAGCTGCAGGCCCCCTTACGCTCAAGCTGATTCAGCGGGTCGGTAAAAGCCTTAATCTTTCGACAGGAGACTCGAGGGCATCCGAATTCTTGCGTCAGAGGCTGTCGCTCGACATTCAACGAGGAAACGCAGCGTCTGTTCGGGGCACATTGTTAAACTGGGCTAACCCTGGGTTAGAGAACCCGTGATCACACGTTCGCGCGGAGACAATTGTCCACTCCAAAGTGCTAACATAGAGAAATTATATAAATAAATGTATAATAAGTTCTTAGAATAATAATAATAATAATAAATATTATTATTATTATTATTATTATTATTATTATTATTATTATTATTATTATTATTATTATTATTATTATTATTATTATTATTATTATTATTATTATTATGTTGTTAGAGTTATCTTTTAATTTAAGTATAGGGCTACAAAAATGTTTTTTCGGTTTTGTCCGTAGAGAATCATTAAAAAATCGAAAAAACTTTTTGGTAGACCCAATATTTTGTGTTGTCATTGCTAGTTAATAGTCATTGTAAATGTCCAACTCATGCATTCAATGTTCACATTTTCAGATATTAGTATATACGTATACACAAAATCAAAGCCCATGATATACAAATGCCTTTTAAAACGTATGTTGGCGAATCTCCATTATTTTTTAACAGAATATATATATATATATATATATATATATATATATATATATTGATATAGACACTCTACTCGTCGACATTCAGGCAAACAAGCCAAACTGCTACGCATTTTACCAAAATCTGTAAGGCCTACTGTTGCAGAGGAACTTACTGGTACTCTTTGTTCTCCTTTGCTCCGGTCGTGCTGCGACTTCCTCGAGCGGAAAAGGACGCCCGGTCCCTGTCTTTCGTGATTAGGAAGAATTTACGCGAATTTTCAGCGGGAAAAAGGCTTAGGGACCTGACGCACGAGGGTTCGGGATCGAAGGCTTACCTCGACGATAACCTCTGCAGACGCGTGAGAGTCAAGCTGTCGGAAGGCGATATCTCAGGTGCAGCTAGATTGGTGAGCTCCCAGGATATTCTAGCGCCAGTGAACGAAAATACGGAAGCACTCCGCTCCAAACACCCACAGGCTCCTCGGGATCTAACCATGCCCACACCCCCGGCGGTTACACTGCCATCTTCAACCTCGCGCGACGAGATACTGAATGCCATGAAGACCTTCAGTCGGAGTTCAGCTGCCGGCCTGGATTTTATGAGACCCCGTCTACTTCAGGACCTACTGTCTGGTGCACTGGGCAGCACGGCTGAGCGATTAGCTGACGCCATTGCCAAAGTAGTTGATGTGCTCAGATGGGGCTCGCCCCCTTCCTGTTTTATACCACTTATCTTCGGAGCACGGATGTTTGCACTAAAGAAAAAGGATGGATCATTACGCCCTATCGCCTGTTCCTCGGTCGTTCGCCGATTAGCAGCCAAAATCAGCTGTCATGATAATAAGGATGCTGTTTTAGCAGCTCTTGGCGATCACCAGCTAGGATTCGCTGCCCCTGGCGGTAATACACTGCGATCTCCTCTTAATGCCTGGTACTTGGATGACGGCGTTCTAGGCGGAGACCTCCCGACAGTACTAGACGATATTCGAAAAGTCATTGACTTTGGTGTGATTAGTGGCCTGAATCTGAACCCGGGCAAATGTGAAGTCTATGTTACGGATCATAACGGAATTGAACCATTAGATTTAACGGACCTCTTTAGCCTACTCCCTGGATGCCGCGTTGTTGACAAGGCTGACCTGGAGCTGTTAGGTGTGCCCTTGCTGCCGGATGGGGTACCAAAAGCACTAGCCGCCCGGAAAGACAAACTGAACTTCGCCACAGGCAGGCTATCCCAATTGGGGGCCCACTGCGGTCTGTTTCTTCTTAGATCTTGCTTTTCAGCCACGAAGTTAACACACTTAGTTAGAGGTTGCAATTTATCCTCGTCGCCTGAACTTTTACAGCCTTTTAATTATCTTAGCTTAGACATTTTAGAGGAGATACTAAATCTTCAGCTTACCGCTGTGGCAAGGGATCAGGTAATGCCTCCGATCTCTGTAGGCGGCTTAGGTATGCCGGACGCGGTTATGATGGCTGGACCCGCGATCGTGTCATCATTGACTCAGGCTTCGGAGAGGGTTAGGGCTTTATTGGATAAGGATGGATGGGAAGCTTATAACGCTGAGCTACAAAAGCTGACCGACAGATTGTTGTCTTTGTTTGACTCCCCTCCCGATGAAAGAACTAAACAGAGCAGTTGGACAGACCCTCTGCAAGAAAAGCGATTAACAAGCCTGATCGATAGAGCCCCCACCGTGGCTGACAAAGCCAGGCTTCGAGCCGTTAGTAGTCAAGGGGCTGGAGCCTGGTTACATGCCACACCCTGTCCACGAATAGGGACGCTTTTGGATGATGAGACGACGCGCATCAGCACAGGATTGCGTCTTGGTGTCGAGCTAGTTGTTCCTCACCGATGTCGTTGTGGCTACCTTGTAGACGCTTTGGCGCATCATGGCTTATCATGCGCCTTAAGTGCAGGCCGAAGAGCACGCCACTCGGCATTAAATGACACTTTCAGTCGAGCACTAAGATCTGCTGGCTTTCCGTGCGTACTAGAACCTCCGGGTCTATCCAGAGATGACGGAAAAAGACCTGACGGTTATACTCTAACCCCCTTTGAGCGTGGTCGCATGCTTGTTTGGGACGCAACTGTAACCGACTCATTAGCCCCTTCGATGGTCGGTGCAGGTGCGGACCAGGCAGGTCATGCGTCTAGGTTAGCAGAGGCTAATAAATGTAGAAAATACTCAGGCGTTAGTTATCCGCACCAATTTTGTCCGTTGGCCTTTGAAACAATGGGAGGACCAGGCCCGCTTACATTGAAGTTGATTCAGCGCGTGGGTAGAAGCCTTAACCTCTCCACGGGGGACACAAGAGCATCGGAATTTTTGCGTCAGAGACTGTCGCTTGACATCCAACGAGGAAACGCAGCATCTGTTCGGGGCACATTGTTGAACTGGGCTAATCCCGGGTTAGATAACCCGTAACCACACGTTAACGCGGAGACAATTGTTCACTCCAAAGTGCTAACATAAAAAGTCGTTTAATGTGAAAGAATAAATATTGAAGGAAAAAAAAAAAAATATATATATATATATATATATATATGGCATCACATGGTAGAGCATGAGGTGTAAAAAGTACGACAACATTCAACGTTAACAACTTTGTTGAAACATGTTTTATTAATAAAAAGATGCGTCAGACAGAAACAAGTCAGAAAAATAGGAAACTGTTTCTATGTAGCTCTTAACGTGGCCTAAGCACGCATATACTGCCTACATTTAGAATGCGCCGTAGTCATATACATACATACATTCTTATTCTGTATTTGCAGCTGACAATCCAACTGTTGATTATATCTGCTTGATTTGAGTTTTAACACACTGTGTTCTGCCCATTGCTTGAGTGAGTAGTCGACGCAACTAAACCTGCAAACCATGCCGGTGGTTCAGGTACCGATCACATTGCCTGTAATATAATAGAATTGCAGATATATATACATATATATTATATATATATATACGTCCATGCAACCACAATAAAACCGTATATATATATATATATATATATATATATATATATATATATATATACTATTCAAACAATACATGTCTTCCTCATACATACTACGAATACTTGCATGCTTACCCACGCTCGCAACGAACGAGCATGTATACGCATGTAATTCGTAATCGTATCAGCAGGATTCTTTGCAGGTCTAGCTGACTAGGTTATACCGAAAATCCAAGTGTTACAGACATGCCAAGGTTTCTTGTGAACTCCGCAGACTGTATGCGTTTTCTATCTAAGAAATAATCTTGTTGCATAATATCGCTCATAAGAAGCCATATTTGCGCTTCTGTGTTATTGCCTACTAAATAGTGCCAAGCCCAATCGCTTGCAGGTTGTACTGTCTGTCGAGAAACAGATCGCAGTCATGTTGATACGATGAATCTGCGCCTCGGCGTTCGATACGTTGCGCTAGAGGTGTCTACCACTAACTGTTTACGTTCAACAGACGTCAATCATGTGGTGCGGTGGATATTTAATTCCAGTAAGGATATCATTGAATTTCTGCATCATCAGGACCGGCACGCATCCCTCACATTTCGAGGATCACTCACAACAAAACGCGTAGCAAAACATCACAGAGAAGGTGAGCTCACGAACGAATACGGTCCACCAATATTATTCGCATCGATATTTGATTTATTACCTACGCAGCCCCCAGAGTCAGTAGAACAAAACGGTGATAATAGACCAAGTATGTGACTTCCATGAACTAGACGGTATAACGTTGGTACTAGGAAGGCAGGCCCCTAGCGGGTGATATTGGAGACGCTCAAGAAAAAGAGAGTCCCGAACTACCTTTGTCGGACTGTCTCGGACTACCTTAACGAACGGCGGGTAGACAACGAGGGATCCGGATTTGAAATGACAGCTGGAGTTCCTCAGGGTTTCATCTTGGGTCCTATTTTACGGAACTTGGCGGACGACGATGTCCTACGCTTGAGTAACCTACGAGAGGGGACAGAGCTACTAGCGTAAGCAAATGATCTTGCAGTTGTAGTACTCCTTCCAGCAACTGGAACTTAGAGCCAATGACGCCCTGCATAGCCGCTAATGGTGTAATAATTTATGCTCTAAGACTTCACTACACCGACAAAGAGGTATTACTACACCAGTGGTTTTCGCAACTAAGATTATACACGAGAAGAAATCACAATGTGACATGTACATTTTCTGCGTGAGGATGCGCTTATTCTGGAGCCGTAACATGAGAGAAATCGATAAAGCGCGAGATCGGACGAGACCTGACCTTAGGCTTAGACTGCCGCCGGAGCTCTTGTACGAACATCTTCCGCTCGTCTACACCAGCGTTACATTTAAAATATTTAAAGTTTTACTTTTAAGCTTTGAGTTACACTTGAAGGCCTTACAGTGGCTTTTACTTTGAGGCCTTAAGGTCAACTTAAAAGCTATTGAGTTACACTTACTAAGGCACTTCCACACTCTCTTCTTTTAGAGTAGGCTGGAACTTCAAGTTAACTGCTGACTCCGCCCCATAGAAGGATCGGATAGCATCTAACTGGTGGGATGTTGCCATTCTGATTCAGTGAACCGTATCCCTCGTGGGCTAGATATTATAAGCAGCATAACACATAACTAGAAATTCCGCAATTTTTCTATTGTCGACGCATCCCTTTCCCCCGCAGCTGTGACTGCGACAATACAAAGCAAGTGGAGCCTGATATGTTTCCGATGGCGCCATGGCACACATAGTAAGGAATATATGAAAAGCTCAACTAATGCTCTTCGTGATAAGCATGATGTGAAGACATACCGCATAGATAAAAAAACAAAGGTGTTTGATATATATATATATATATATATATATATATATATATATATATATATACATATATATATATATATAATATATATATATATATATATATATATATATATATATATATATATATACATATATATATATATATATATATATATATATATATATATATATATATATACATCTATATATATATATATATATATATATATATAATCTTTGAAATAACCTACATTTATGATTACACTCTAATTATTACTTTACTCTAATACAGTCAGTAGTCTAAAAAATGACACGCATATATATATATATATATATATATATGTATATATACAGTCCCCGAAAAAAATATAGGGCCACCCATTTTTGTTACATTTCACGCATTTATTATAACCAATCGTGTAAAGATCACAATGATACATACTCAAAGAGTAACAGCGGAAACTTCTATCGACATTTGGAGTCTCGAATTACTTTGAACCACGAGATTTTCACATATGGCACAGCTACACCGCGAATAAATTATAAGGCCACTAGCAAGATACCTGTTTTAACAAATTAATTAAGCGGATTAACGGCATTAGGCTAATTTCACGGCATGTAGCAACTATACTTAATACTCAGTGAACTTTCCATTAAGTCTGATAACCTCAAAAGTGCGGTTTGGTATAGTGTTAAACAAATTTTGGATGACATTTGCAAGAGCTCGTCCCAAGCCTCGAAAATTGTTTTTTATCGGTGTAAACTTATTGTTCGAGTTAGCTCCACACATTCTGGATCATATTAAGATCAGGTGAAATTGCAGGCCAGCGAAGGACTTCAATGTGACGTTGGTCGAACCAGCTTGCGATCCGCCTGGCGGTGTGAGTCGGGGCGTTATCGTGCGTAAAAACGAAGTCTGGCCCTCCCATCAGCTTAAAATGCGCCGATTGCTCTTTTAGTAAATCCCCGTAGCGCGTCGAATAAACACGACCGTCTAAAAAAACAATCGGCGACTTTGTATAATACCCGACAGCAGCCCAGATCACCACTGAACCACCACCTGAGTTTGACGTTTTGACAAAATTCGTTTTTCCTTGCGGACTTCAAGCAATTAATAGTTACATCGATCCGGTTCATCAAAGTTAAACTTTTTTCATCCGAAAAAGCACTCTGTGTCACTCAGTGGTCCATGACATCGTATCGTGGGCACTCAGTGGTCCATGACATTTTATCGTGGGTGAAGTCAAGACGAGCTTTCATCGGTCAGCGGTCAATCGTTGTTTCTTCTTGTGTATTTTGCCAATGTGTCTTCCTAAGGAAGCTTTGCACATTTCGCACGTTCGTTTGCACGTCGGCCGCCGCCGCAATCGCCCTCGCCGAGGGCGCAGAGTTCGACGCTTTCTTCAGAATTGCAGGTTGTTTCGTTCCAAAATAGAATTTGGACGCCTGAACTCTTTTTTTACGGCGTATTTTTTACCTAAATTAACAAAGTTATTTACTTCTTAGACACAACGCCTTAATTGACGGGAAATTTTGCGATAGAGAGGCCGATGTTCTTATAAGGTTTGATATGGGCCTTTTCTTTACCCATGAGGCGCCAGCCTAAGCCTATCGTTTCAACAAAGAAAAAACTTCTGGTAGGAGGTCTGCCTTTGTTTCTGTCGAGCCGTTAAATGAGCCCAAACGTTGTTATTCCACTCAATTCACTCGCTAAGACATGCATCTTGGTGGTGACTTTATAATTTTTTCGCAGCGTAGCTGTGCCAAATGTCGAAATCTTGTGTTTTAAGGTAACCCGATACCCCAAATGTCGATAAAAGTATCCGCTGTTACTCTGTGAGCATGTATCATTATGATCTTTACACAATCGGTTATAATAAATGCGTGAAATGTGGCAAACATGGGTGGCCCTATATTTTTTTCAGGGACTGTATATATATATATATATATATATATATATATATATAAAGAGAGAGCGAGAGCCAGGTCATTAAATATAGCGAAACGACATACAACTCTATATTAGCTTAACGTGCCTGCCTATGACTTACCATTCTAGCCGACGTATAGGTGGCCACTTGATTGGGCATCTGGCTCATAGAGATGCAACAACGTTTGCATTGAACAGCCGACCGGGTCCAATTGGAGCTCTTCGATCTTCGGGAAGAGTTCGGTCTTGTACGTATCTCACCCGCATCTCATTGATTCTATCTTTAAGAAGAAGCTCCCGACTTCCAGTCCCGTGGATAGGCAGACAACTTTCCTCGACAGCGTCTCTGCATCGGCCTTACGCACGCGCCTGTGCCTGGTCTGAGGACGCCGTGGTCTTCTTCTTCTTCCGTGGGATTCTTTCAAGGAATTCCGTGGGATTCTTTCAAGGAATTCCATGGGCTTCTTAAAGATTGCTGCCCTCATTGGCTCGGACTGGCCCGCAGGTGGCGATGCAACGGATGGGGCGGGCCGGCTGTACCTGCACCTGATGGCTGATTGTTTTGATCGCTCTCGCGCAGCATCTGTCTATGGCCCCGCTGCAGGGCCGATGCAATGCCGCCGGGCGACGATGCAGATGCTCTGGGGGTTGCCGCCGCCCCCGCTGCCAAAGTCCTTGACCTCACCGTTGTGGTCGTTGTGAGTGTCGTTGTGCCTGTTGCCGCTGTTCGTTCGGTCGTTACTCGGGCCGGTGCCATCTGATAGGTGTGCGTCGTGAACACGTACGATCTGTTGTCATGCGACTCGTCCGCGGCGTTCGTGTCGCGAGCCAGGAAGTTGATCCGAGGCGTTGGTTCGGCTCGGTCGCGGCATCTGCTAAGCGGACCGCCGCCAGCACTGTTGAAGTGGCCCAGGCTGCCATAGATGAGCGGATTGACGCAAGAATTGCCACCTGCGGACGTTTCGCGACGACATATGTAGCGTCAGCGTACGAAGATAGATGTTGTTTTTTGTTGTCTTTTTTGATGTTGTTTTTTGCGTACATTCGTTTTTTTCTGTATGGGAAGTCATTTAAAAAATATATATATATATATATTTTTTTTTAATAATTAGTTTTTTTTAAATAGTATTAAGCCGTCACTCAAGGAAAGAGTTCTCGGTAATCGCCATGTGTCGGTATTGACCCTACGATACATGGCGTCAAATAAATCTCTCTCTCTCTCACTTTGTTAAAATAAATCTATGATACTCATGACTCTCTCAAGGAAATGAAAACCATACAATATACTATTGGGAGTTTATTAAAGCCAGAAAATTGCAGTCGTGTTACTGAAAAAAGTTATTTTGGTTCGGGTAAAAGGCAATAAAATAATTCTCCAATGTTTATAATTAGTTGCCTACCTACCATTTATTTGTACCTTTAGTGCATTTGAATATATATCTAGTAAACATAGTCACTTCTTAGTAGTGTGTTTTAGGCTTCATCCTTAACCATAAGACAATGACACCTAATGTTTTTCCTAAACACAACTTGTTTATATATATATATATATATATATATATAAAGTTGCAAAAATATTAATGCACAGGCGATATAGGGCGTCAAGGAAGCAAAACTTTGATGAATTTATAGTAATTTAAACCAAAGCCCTCATTACCGTCTTTTTTTCTGTTAGTGGACGTCTCAAACTGTGCTGAAAATGACTAACATTTCAGGCTTCGGACAAGAACCGGCCGGTCAATATTTCAAAAAGTTCGTTATTTCGAGGCGAAGGCAGGTGTATCCTACCTTTACAGTTAAATATTTTGTGCTCGATTTTGTAACACAATTTATTTTTGAAGAAGCGCCAAGTATCGCCGAGCTTGAGGGTGGGGAATCCGTGTTTAGAGGGTTTGTGAGCACCACACTAGTCACGCAGGCTGCTAGTAACGCATGTGCATTCTGCATTCCCAAAACCTTCCAGAAAAAGAAAACACGATATATCACAATGAAAAGCGCACACACTGATCACGTTCAACAGAGTGCTCCGTTGGCAGATTACTTCTTTTCAATGCATCGACGTGCACAGCACTCATGACCCTACAAAACATCTACAGCTAACGTTGGCAGGAGCCAAGAGGCGTTATAGCCAAATCTACGAGGGAGACACGGAGGGCATTGATTAAGCTGGTCCAGGCAGACCCATGGGGCCTGTTATATCATTTGTTTGTCATAGACCGCCTTAGAGTTTTTCCTCCCCTGGAACCCGCAGGACCTGAAAGGCATTGGTGGAAACACTATCCCAGTACCAGCATATCCAGATTTATGAGGTCGATCAAGAAAATGTGCCCCCTGACACAGTTAAGCTTATAGCGACCGATCACCCAAAATGACTGGCAGACTTTGCCACACGCATCCTACGCGACGGACAATTCCCTCCACGATGGAAGGTCACTTGCTTTGTGCCTGGTTCCCAAGCCAACCAAAACCCTCGGAAAATCCTCCCTCCTCTTTTATGGATGATAATCGCGGCCTCGCGGACACCCAATAGAGCTTTAGACGGGGTAGGTCTACCCCTGACGCCATCAGCCGTGTAATCCGCTTGGAAGCCGCGAGCTTAGAGCTTCACTTGCTTTCCGCAAGTTTGTACTTCTTATTTTCCTAGCTGTAAATAATACCTCTAACACGGCCAATGGGAAGGCCACAATGCAAGCAGAACCCCACGCAGTTAAAGCTAATTTTATTGTTCTACCTACACCAGAGATCACTGGCATAAGGCGAGGGCGAGACATCACTTTGAATGTCGTCACGGCAGGGGTCCCACAGGGCTACGTCTTGGGTCCGATGATATGGAACCTGGCCTACGACGTGGTTCTGCGGTTTCCGGATGGTGCCGGACGGTGTTGAGATCATAGTCTCGGGGGAGGGGCACATCCTGCACATTACAAGAAAAGTCGCCCAAGTATCTTAGAATCTTTCTTGTATTCTCCCACGCGCGGGGAAATCTCGACGCCGCCTTCTGGCGTCGGTCGTTAAATTTATAGCACTGTATGCGGCGTCAGTGTGGGCGGACATGGCGCTGCGTCCAAGTCGCAATTGCAGTGTCCTGCGGGCCGCCCAGAAACTGATGGCTATGCGCGTACGCTGGGGATACAGAACGATTACAGCCGTTTTCTTTGTTTGCACATCAGGTGCCATGGGATCCCTTGACGGCTAAGAGCAGCGAAGAACGCCCGACAAAGACGTTGTCTGGATTTTGGGCGTGGAGCGTCTCTACATGACTGGGCCATCGCCCGGGCTCATCCCCATCCGGAGACAGCCGCGGAGAGACTCTCTCCTTCTGGCCTCGATGCCTCCCTTCTTGGGCTCTGTAATTTCCGAAGGGGGGAGGAAGGCAAATGGGTAGTACACGCGGACAGAATAGAGCGCTGCACTTTCCATCCGTGTCGAGCCCCACATTGTTCAGCAATGCATTTTTCACCGCCATAAAAAGACTACGGTAGAGCACACGATACAGGGAGCATAAGTTGGGCGCAGAAACCGCGCTCTCTCTTTCTCTCGGCTTTTCTATGCAGCTCGTGGTAGCCGCATTGATCAAGGTGAATTTTGCCTTTGAGCAGCAGTTTAAATTTTAATTTGTTTTGCGCGCCACAATGCAGTGTAAAAATGCGCCAGTTTTCCTTCAAACAAAATATTTACTTTGGATAACGTTAAGATATATACTTTGGATAACGCTTTGGATAACTCTTTAAAAAGGAAACACTCCGCTAAATATTTAAGCATCGTCCACAGAATGACCAACATCGTGGCAGAAGTAGATGATTAACCATCGCGAGTCGATAAAAAATGTGACTGTGTTAAATAATGATTAAAGAAACGCGAAAATGCCAGTTTTCGAGAAATTAGCGCAGATCTTTCATTCATCATAACTGTCCCATGCGCCGTGGCGCACTACATCAACAATAACAACAATAACTACTACAACTGCAAGTGCTAATGCTCCTACTACGACGCACCTAGCTACATCTATAAAATACCGCATTAATTTAGCTACTTATAAACGACATAAAGAAGCGGACCGCCAAGCATGACCACGTCTATGTAGTGTCGCTCCCGCCTGCTTGCCTATCTTCCTCTATTTGGTCCATCGCTCTTTTTCTCAGTCTTTCTATCTATGGCACTCCCTCCCTTCCTCCGTACCTTTTCATCTTTCAACTGAGACCTTTAGAGCGTACGTGACTCGGACACGTTAACGTGGCGAAAGCATGCTTTCGGTGCGTCGCAGCATCTCTCTACACCATGCCCGTCGCGCTCGCAGCGGCGTTGTAACGCAAGAACTGACGATTAATCTTCACAAATGGAGATAATGGTAAGGTCGCGGTGGCACTGCCCGACGGTAACAACGTCCGGACGATAAGGCGCCGCGTTACAGCCGACAAAGGTGAAGTGTGGTTGTAAACACTGATGAGACCTTATCACGAGCTATCAAAGCGGCGGAGACGTCTACGGCGACGATATTGGTGGTGGCGGTTCCGAGGAAAGCGGAAAAAGAGAGAAAGCAGGCAGTTTACTGGCTGCGACTGCGTTGACAGGACCTCGAGGTAGGGAGAGATATGTATACAGGCTGCACGCCTACCAATGAACTCGGACAGGGCACGAGTGCTGCACATCTACTATGTAGTGCGTTGACGCGCTTCCATGGTGGCGGCAGCCATGCAGCGCCGATGAAACAAAGTCCGCCCCGTCCGGGTCGGTCGACAGGCACTTTAGGTAGGAAAGATGAACTAATCGTATAATCGGGCAGGCCCCTTGTCCTGCGAGAACCAACCTCCAGTTGGGAAACAAAGAGGGTCTAAGGTTTCATGGTACAGCCGGTCGGATGACAGCAGAGGATGGCAACCGAACCGTGGTACGGGCATGAAACAGCCATTTCATGTAGTGTTTGTACAAACAGTATCAATTCACTATCTCGTCACGACGATAGAGCATAAATGTGAAGCTTTTGTCTTCTTTTGTTTTTGTGAAACATATATATATATATATATATATATATATATATATATATATAGTTCATGGACGAGGTATTGTTCTCATTACATACTGTGTATATGCATTTATGACCTTAAGAAAGAACGACTTAAGTAAGGCCAGGTGACTGCAGATGTTGTCTTTTTCTAAATTGAAACAATTTATAATCTGCCGTCTTGACCTGCACCACGTTGTTTCGCCCCGTTGTGACGGCTCTAACATGAACAATCCACGCAAATAGCCTTTCGTAATGCAACGGCGTCGCCACCGGCTCCTCCGGCTGTCAGGGGACGGGCCCGAAGGACGGCACTTCTCTCCACGTTCTCGGTAGAAAACAATAGTGCATGCCTTGTTCGAACGGCTCGCTGCGTAGCGGTTTTGTACTCCTGGATAATCGTGTGCACATCGATGGCCATACGATGGCACCTAGAGACGAATAGAGTAGCGCTATATGTATATGAGCGGCGTTTGGCCATTTCCTTGCTTTTCCCATGCTTCTATTGCTTCGACTAACTTCGGTCGAGAGTCGAGACGGAGGCGGAAGGGAAAGGCGGGGCAGGGTTACGGGAATAGCGCCAATCTAGCAGCTTCATTCTTGTTCGTTCGGTGCATAAAATAGCGAAGGCCACGCAGAAGGCCGTTTACTTCGTAAGTGTTGCTGTGGGAGCCGTAACGAAATTGGTGGTGTGCAGGCGGTCCATGTAGGCTGGTCGGTTGTACGCGCCCAGACAACAGAGACTGCGCTATCGTGCGAGCCCATTTACAGAACTGCCTCTAAACAGCAGCCAAGCGCAGGCCGAGAGAAGACTTGTGCCGCCACCAGCCAGAGCTTGTGCCGCTCAGTTAATTAAGTTCGGGCTGCGGTCAAAACCGGTTGTAGCGAGTTTCGCTCGTTCTATGGGCTGAGCCGTGTTACGACTCAGCGAACCCAAATGTGGCCATCATGGTAGCTTCACACCAGCGATTTGAACTAAAGGCGCTGCGTCGGCAGGAAAAGGTTACAGCCTATGTACACTTTAATCGATTTCACTTTTGAAAACACATAATAAAACAGAAAATGATTTGATATCGCATTGAGAAACATGCAATCGCATTGTGTTTGGATGGCTTGACTGGTCCATCTTACTATATATATATTGCTTCTTAAGCTTCGACGACCACATTTTAGACGCTTGTAATAGGCTAAGTTGTTGGTGGCACAATATTGTATAAATGCACCTATCGTTATGGCTGTGAGAAACATACCGAATAGTCAGGTTTTAGGATTGTTGGTCCCCTCCACGTGCTTGTAGTTAGTGCTAGGATGCTAAAATTACGAATGACTCGGGATCAAATGCGGCATGCGTTATTCCATTGGCTGGGACAAAACAGCTCCGTGCTGCCAGAAGGTAAGCTAAGCGGTTTTAATGGGAGGTGTGAAAGAGGCAATTTAAATCTTGAGGAATGCTATCGCTGTGCCTATTGAGAGCACGTGCAAAGACGTGACATTTTGCGTATGTGTCTATTGTGCTATCGCAACTTTCGAATAGATGTACAAGTAACTACAGATTTACACATTGAACCATAATTTGAGTCAAATTGTGTGCTTCTACCTACCAGCGAGAACAAGCATGAAGGTCTGCACGTGATCTTCAATCCGATCATTGACGCCTTTTGGATCGAAAAGCAGCCACAAGTTGATGATCACGAAAGGAGTCCAACAGGACAGGAACGCCAGGACGATCACGATCGAGAGCCGGAGTGTTTTGTTGCGATGTCTGGCATGAACAACATGAAACAGCATCAAAGCGACAGTTTATGTTTTTCACTTGCGTTGACAAACCTGTTTGTAGCCAGCCTACTGGCGATACCAAACGGCCTGGTCAAAGAACTAGCAATAAAACAGCGACGACTTCTCCAACAAGTAGCATGAATAGTGACACGACATAGACAATTAACGACAATTAAATGAACGACGTTGATCAACGACGTGACCGAAGTAACGTGACAAAGCAAGGAACGCAACGGCCACAGCAACAATATTGAGTGCAGCACCGGAAATATCTGCAAAATCAACAACGGTTACATGGCCGCTAATGTTGTTACTGCTAAATATTAAACGTTTCGGGCTGAGCCACAGCCAAAATTTAACGTCCCCGGAGCTGCTTTTCGCATTTTCACTTCATAGATGGACCCCTAAACTGCCCATGACGGACCCATAGAAATACAAATGTGCAACGGTAAGGCTCGATCCCGAGCACCCGGTCGCGAGGCGCAGGCAAATGCACCACGCTACCGGGGTCGACAATGTTGTTACTGCTACAACTATTACTACCACTAGTACTACTACTACTACTACACTACTTCGACTCGGAACTTTTATGTATGCCCGCCGCTGTCACGAATGGCATTGTGCATACCGAAATCAACACAGTTGCACTGGTCAAATGGCGTTTGCTTCGACGGCTATTTCTCTTGAAATTCTGAATATTTCTGCGCCCCCCCTCCCGCGCTCCTGGAGGCAGAGATAGACGAAAACACATATACAGCATGGCCTGTGGTTTGTACTCAATGAACCTTAAACGATCTTTGAGACTGAAAAAAATCAATCGAGCGATAACAAACTCTCTGGCACAAAAGAGAAGAAGGCACGGCCGGGACGAAGAGCAAAAGAGCTAGAACTTTGTTCGTTCACTGTAAAAGCCGAATTGCTGTATGCGTCATAGCTAAACTGCTGCCAACATAGGGAAGGGAAGTCAGGCGTTCAGCACAGCGGTACGCGTTCGAATGCGCAAGCTTCTCACACGGTTGTGCTAAGAAAAAAATTGCAACTTTACACCAGGGATCGATTATCGGACGACTATACAGCTTCGAAGAAAGTCGCCGAATAGCTACTTGGAGCTGTTCTGGAGGAAGGGAATTACGTTTGTTTGAGATGTGTCTTTAAGTGACAAGTTTAAACAAGCGCATCTAATAGCTAACATGCTCCGTTTTACGCACACTCGAGGGCTAAAAACATAGAAGTTCTGTAGGTCAGATACAAGATACGTTGCAAGTTTTGCCGTTTTTCCAAATTTGGTAAACCTGCGATCAATCACAGTGAACCAACTTCGGTGAAGGTACCGATGGTTTAACCGAATATACATGGCAGCTACGCTATGACTTTGCCGTATCTGAGTGTCCGTCTATATACCATAAATGCACACCGATCGGTGTGTTACACCTTACCGTTTATCTCGCATGTAAACTGCATTTCAAGTGATTACAATTAAGCTAAGTATGACAAAAATGCAATACTTAAGACATTTAAGTCAAGCAAACTAAAGTAAGGAAATATATTGTTGCACAGACTCTGATCACAAGTTTGTTTAAATGACGCTCTAGACTAACCTCTCCATCATTTTTGGGTCGGATCGCCGTAGCTGAACTCGCACATGTAAGTTTTCTTGTTGTGATGGTTCATCGGATCTTCGAAAGATCTCTCGAAGGATGTTGATGTAGCACCAGACTATGAGCATCAAAGGTATCCAGTAGATTGCTAACAAAAATTGAATAGTGTACGCCTGCATATCAAAAAGGTAGAAAAATACAGCTGTTATGTATGTATATATATATATATATATATATATATATATATATATATATATATATATATGTCTGCGTGTTCTTCGGCACGATATAGTTTACCTGACGGTTACATTTTTAATATACTTATAAGACTGGAGAACGATCTATATATATATATATATATATATCCTGTTGCCAAAGTCCAAATGTAGCCATATATATATATACATATACGTGTAATATGTTCTACTGTATGCTATAGTTTACCAGACGGTTACCCTCCGATTAAAATTTTTCTATTCATTGACTACTGTTGGCACAGGTTGGCCGAGTAACCGTTAGATAGTTTAGACACATAGTGTTTAATTCGCAATAACTTTGTATTTCAAGATGGTTCATCATTACAATGCAGTCATTATTATGTACAATTTGAATACTCTAGCGACTGTCCCACCGGCCGAGAAAGTGCAAAGACCGCCGATGCGTCTGGCAGCTCGCTGTGTGGTATTTAGTGCATATCTGTTAGACCATTTAGTGTGACTGTAAATTTACATCATAGCATACCATCGAATAGGTCTACGAACATAGCTAGTCGATTGGCGAATGGTCTCGGGAATTTATATATGAGTTCATTCCTGGAACTCTTTTCAGGGTAGAAAATATGCAAATATTAATTACATGACCTTGTATATTTCGAATATGTTAATTTAGCGTTTCAATTAACCTTTTTCTCGTTGGGATTCGTGTCGGAGAAGAAGGCGAACGTGACACACTGCGTAAAACCCTCGATATCTGGATGGGTCAACGAGGAGAATATGACGGTCTGTGGCACCGAACAGATGAACGACACCATCCAGGCAAGCGTCAGCATCATTTTGCCCCGGCGGTGTGCATCATGCACCTACAAAGGAAGACATCCGTGCAGACATACGACAAACGGCATTTGCGCAAATAGGCATGAAACCATGGTTCGTAGATACCATACCTCTTCATCATAACCTGGAACATCCTGTTCGAAGTTTCGACTGATGATAGAGCACAGCTCAACTGTAACCACTCATGATTGAGCAGTTCCAGGTATCGAACCGCCTTTCATGTAAACAACTTTAGAAGGGATTTGTATGTGTAGCGTTCATTGCCTGCTGTTTTATTTCTGCGAATAACAAGTGACGTGTAAGAAGCGTTCATCATCTGTTTTATTTTTGCGACTAACAAGTGAAGCACTAGTATTACTATTTCACTTAATTTTATTATTGGCAGGTAAACCGAACGATTGAGAACAGGTCCTAAGGTCAAGAAAACGGTTTATTGGCCCCAGCTGCGACTCGATTGCGCCCATTGCTGCCAATCAGTTACAGCCAGATTAACATTAACTGACGGTCCGTTTTATTAAGTTAAAGATATTTTGGAAACGGCTATGTTCGTGTGAAGGTAAATGACGACACGCGTGGTTAATGCGGCTCTGGTGAATGGCTTATATAAGCACTCTGGTAATCTGTAATATGCTCAATTGGGTTATATCTGGCCCTAAAATATATGTTTTACATTTTACAAAAAAAACCTGTTGTCTACGATAATAATAATAATAATAATAATAGCGCTACCCGGTCAGGGTGGGTTGCCGCACATGCTGAGATCGCAAAAAAACGCAAATACTCTGACCTGGAGAAAAGATACCACTTCGTACCCGTCGCCATGGAAACGGTATGCCCAATCAGAAAAAACACTAGTATCTTCCTCAAAGACCTAGGTATCAAAATTAGTGCTAGCACGGGTGACCAGCGCGAGGGTGAGTTCTTACGTCAGCAACTCTCGCTCGCAGTGTGTAGGGGAAACGCCGCCGCTGTCATCGGCCTTATGGATTGAGGAGCGTGGGTGAGCCTAGGCGGGTACACCTTTAGATCCCACAATTGTAGGGAAGCACCGAAAAATTGAATAAATAGTAATAATAATAATAAAAATAATAACGGGTGATCGACGCGAGGCCATGTTTTTGAGACAAATGATGTCTTTGGCCGTTTGTAGAGGGAACGTGGCTTCAATCATAGGCGCAATGAACTGACAAGAGAACAAAGCAGGCCTGGTTTAAACGTTCATACCTCACAATTGTTATAACTGAATAATAATAATAATAATAATAATAATAATAATAATAATAATAATAATAATAATAATAATAATAATAATAATAATAATAATAATAATATTGAACGTTGGTGTTTATCATTAGCAGTCCGAAGCAGGGGGGACTACGCACATGGCGACGTGTTGTCCGTCTGTCTACCTACTTCCCTCCCTACTTACCTTGAGCGGGTGAAGAACGGCGAAGTAGCGATCGAGCGAGAAGCAGACGAGAACCGTCGAGCTGAGGTAAATGCCAAACACCCGGAAGAACATGAGCAGCTTACACATGAGGTCACCAGCGAGCCACTGAACGGTGATGTTCCAAGCGATCTAGCGTGGCCATGTCAAGGTTACATCAGGGTCACGGTGATCCATCAGGGTTACGTGTAGGTCACGCCGCATTACGTCGACCATCGGACCAACCGGAAAGTAAGTAGAGAAACACGCGCAGGAGAAAGAAGAAACCGAAAAATGGATAGACAGAGAGAGAGAGAGCGAGATGAGAGAATACGGATACGAAGATCATTGACTCATCGTGCAGGTTTGCCTGAGTGCTCACTCGGTTCATCAATCCGATACAATCCTAGAACTACAACTAAAACTATTTTTTTTAAAGAGATTGTTTTTAATTCTAGACTATCCTTTGTTTCCAACGGGCTTGGAACTACTCAACCTGAGGTATATCTTTAATGCACCGAGGGCCAGACATGTTGTTAAGATATCTAGGGTTTCCTCAACAGACCTTGTGGCAGCATGGCCGCTGACTCTCGACGGTATGATTTATCATCTACTCTCAATGAGCGTTGCTCAAAGAAAATCCGATACAATCCTGGACAATCTGCCCAAGTCGCCTTTGCAACCTTTGGACTGGCAACCTGCTAAGTCGTGCATTTAGCAGGTTGCAAATCCTTCTGTGGAGGTCTCTCCACACGACGCATTGCCCCCACTGGTCCCACTACCAACACCACTGGCATGATACTCCACTGCCGTCATTACACGAGATACAGTCGTAGACATCATAGCTAGTATGCGGGTACTCATTGTGCATTGCTGTTTTAACAGTGAACACGTTTGAATGTGAATTAATGCAAGCAATCGGTTGGCGAAGTTAGAAACGGTAAAGGGGTCTTATCATCGGCACTGTATAACCCGCGTGTGAGTAGCTTACTGTGGATGCAAGTTCCACTAATGACGAATACTTGACGTATTTATGGGACATATGGAAATATTTATCTATGAATTACTGCTACTAATTGCTGATACTACTATGCATACTATGTACTATGCCAACATTATCACATCACAGACATTTCCCGCCCGATGCCCTAGTGTATCTGGTGCAAGAATAACTTGAAATAACTTCTAGGTGAGAAGAACATGTACAGCATGGTGTTATAACTATTGATTTACATGCACGCAACTGTTAGAAATTACACATGACTAGGCGTTTATCCTACAATAACTCAAACCAGCCTGCATGCATATTGCTAAGCTACCGGCGTTGATTAAGATGAGCAATAAACTGCTGCTTGAGAGGTTAAGTCGTAAGCGTATCTGCCTTGGCAGAAAATCTGTCTCGGAAAATTAAATAATCATCTTAAAGCACGGCCAAATGTAATTCTTAATGCTGCCTGAATGGCCAACGCAGTTATCCACCACGTAGATCACGAGGGACTCATAACGACAGTACTCTGCTTGAATCCATAAGAACTCTTACAAGATCTCCGAAGACGTTTGAGCTATCACATATCACTATTCATAATACAAAGAGCTGATCCTTATTATTTAGAGTTCTGACAATTATCCCAGGGACAGGCAATAGTGCTGATACCAATTACAGTTATGTGCAGTTGTTTGAATTCTAAACTTTTTTTATCCTAAGCAAAGTTTTACCCACTGCTCACCTGTGAGGTATATATATATATATATATATATTGGCAGGGGGGACTTTGTTGAGGATTATCGAAAATTAATAACAAACGCACCATCTAGCGATTTAGATGCTTAGCTGTACATGATTGCACTTTTGGACTGTGCGCAACGCGAACAATCTACTAACGATTTCTTTCCTGGCTACATCGTTAGCCTGAATGTTCATACCAGAGCGAGTTATTGTCGTCATGCTTCAAAGAACGTATTGAATCTATAAGGCTGCGTACATATGACTGTAAACGTATATCTGTCAATCGTATCTAATATAACGGCTATGTCCATGCACTCAAAACATTATTCCTGCAAGTGTTGCAGCGGTAGGGAACACGCCTTATGAACTTTGGCCAGATCTTAGTTATACTCTATGGCGTGCAATGGGATGAGGAAATACACTACTGTGACTCAAATAGATATCGAGTTCGAGACTCACAATGGTCGCAAAATTGAAGAATCATCACCATCATCACATCGCACAGAATAGTTATTACATAGATCACTCAGTCTCAGATATGCTGGCCATCCGAGAGGTATATATAGAGGAAAGCGGGGGTCGAACATCACAGGAACCAGCTCGATCTTTGGCATAATTTCCACCCACTCGTCGAGGACAGTGTCGATTTCGACATACTCTGGCTATTTTTGTTCTTTTTACGTATACAAATCTACCGAACGGGTAATAGATAATTACTATGTTTGTCATACATATGACGTTCATAGTTACAAACCCAAACATGACGCATTTTAATTAGATAAACAATAAAATAAGTAAACCCACAGCGTGAGACATTTGCATATCGCTCACCTGCTCTAATCGGCACTTTCTTTCATAAAACCAAGATCCAATAGGCCAAGTTGGTTCAAGAGAAGACGGTGACGATTATTTCTCTTATTTAGTAGCACCCGTGAAGGCCCTCGAATATGTATGCGTTTATAGAACGCTATTTAGGCGTACTAAATTATATAAAGATGGTTACATAGCTTACCTTTTTCGTTCGTCTATCGCTCTCTGTTATTAGCTCAATCAGCCATTTTTTTTTTTTTTTTGGGAGGTTTCGGGAATGCATGATGCACATGCGCCACTAGCAGCCTGCGTGACTAGTGTGAGACTCGCAAACCCACTAAACCCGGATTCCTCCCCACCCCCCCCCCAGGCTCGGTATTACTTTGGCATTACATCGAAGCCGTGGGAGAGGCGTCTCTGCCGTTCTCCTTCAATCAGCTCTATCCCTGACTATCATCCCGCATGTCTACCTGCGGTTGGATAGGGCGACTTCAGGCCAAAGTCAGTACAGGCCTGTGTCAAATCGCGTGTCGGCATGGCCTAGACGAGCAATGCCGTGTCAAGGAGTCAGCTCAACATACTTTCAGCATCTAGGTGCCCTTGGACCAACTTGACTACACATTTAACATTTGCAGCATCTCTTACTACTACTACTACTACTACTAAAGCTAGTTTAGACAAGCCTCAAATATATATATATACTCGTAAATAGTTACCAATACATTGATTGTTCAGGATGGCAGTTGGGTCATGGTGGTGGGGAGTGATTTTTGACTTCGAATAAGGTTTGATAATAGCGGGAGTCTTTTTCGAACAGAGAAGTTTACTTTGGACGACCCCTGACACCGTAAATATCTAGTGCAACCAGTCCAGCCGGTAGCGTCCCATTCGTTTTCGAAGGCTGTTTGAACCACTCGGCTAGTTGGACTTTCGACTCGAACGCAAGTGCTCGTATAGCAATAACGTACGTCATATAGTATACACGATTGATGAGACGAACTTAGGAAAGGCCGAGGTGGACTATGGTCGTTGCTCAAAGCGTTGGCAAAGGCTGCTAGACGGTATCGTATAGATCCGGATGGCTTGTGGGCCTCACCTGCCTTATTGAGACGACGCGAGCTTCCTATCCTGTCATTTTCACTATATCGAATTCTATGGGGGACCAGGGCCGCCCGCAGATGCCACCAAACTTTGCGCAGATCTACTAGAGATCTACTTTTCTAAAAAGCGTGAGCATCTACTTGAAAGTTACTTGAAAAGAAAAAAGAAAAAAAAAGAAAAAGAAAGAAACCGTTTCGAAAACCGCAATTGGATGATACTTATAAACGCATCACCTTTAATTGATGGCCTTGATGCTACAATGACATTTTATTGCACGCGTCCATTAAGTCTCGAAAACGGCATTTGTTTTCGTTAATCTTGAACATATATATATATATATATATATATATATATATATATATATATATATATATATATGATGTATAACTGTTCACGGCTGCTGTGCCGGCGTGGGTTGCTGCGCTCTGCAAACTCCTGGCTGTATTAGCGGTTGCCCAGAGTTTTCAGAGTGAATTTGCACCACGACGGACAGAGTGCAGGTCCTCGAACTTCCTGGATAGGGCTGCCTTTCGTTACAAACTTGGAAACTACAATTTCCCACTTTCCATAACGGACGTTTCACGCTTCAAAACGACTGACCGATTATTCACTTGAACAGAGTGGCATTTAGATATAACAGTGCTACCCGTAGAGTAACTGGTAGTTATGGGGAATGTTCCAGCCAGTGAATAACTTTTCTGTTTTCTGCCCATTCAGGACCGGATGACTGGACTTCAGAAGGGACGAACTCCTTTCTGAGGTGGCGCTGCATGGCTGGATCAATGTGATTTGATCTGATCAGTGTGACCGTTTATTCAACCTCAGTTCTACGTAAAACACGCGAAGCAACCAACGAGACCGTTAAAGTTCTCCGCAATAAAGGCTCGACCATATATGGGCCTCTCACCGAAGCCCAGAAGCCAATGCTAAATTAAGGTTTTTAAGACAAACGATATCGAAGCAGCAGGTGCTGTTGCACATGTTGCAGCTCCCAATTTGGCTGCTTTTTCGAGGCTACCTTTACCACAAAAGGCAGAGAAGACACCAGAGGTCATCACAAGCAGGAAGAAAGGCAACACCAATCGTGAGCAGAATGCCGCCTTAACAATGACGCCGGCTATGTTTCCACCCGACCTAATCAGCTGTGTAAATCGTTCGAGGAAGCTATAAACGAGTTGACCGCGGCAACGACTGAGGTCAAGAGAAACTCCTAGAATATCTCATGGCATGATACTTCAACCAGTCCAACCGCAACTTCCGGTCAAATCGTTTCAGAGGCCGACCTTTTAGATAAGCGTGTTCCAGTGGCTTTTTTGTGAGGGCGTTCGGACAGTGCTTCCGGTCGACCCAGACAGCGACCTCGCAGGTTTCGATATTGTTCTGTAACCAGAAACGTTCACGACTGAGCGTTTCGACGTTCGTAGATACTACTCGCCTCACTGCCCAGCCTTTAGAGCATCGCACGACCGGCCAGTAAGAGGCTTCTCTGCTGGACGGTCCCCTCTAAGACAGGTGAAGATCCTACTGGCCGAAAACAACACCATCGTCCTCAGCACTGGCCGCGCCATTGCAACTATCCCAACTGGTGCACTGCAGCTCTTCTGGCCGAATTGGAAACTTGAACTGTAGACTTAATACTGCTGCAATCTTCCTGAACAACAGCCGTTCGCCAAACTCTTAGGGAGCATGGCGAAATAAATCGCTATCTATGAATTTTGAATATGTACTACTCTGTCGTCGCCAACATTTTACTTTGATGGTGGTGAATCATCATGAGACATGTCGGCCAGCGCCAGCTGTTTGGGTGCGGGGTTCCGGTTATATATATATATATATATATATATATATATATATATATATATATATATATATATATATATATATATATATATATATATATATATATATAATATATATATATATATATATATATTTATTTAATTATTTATTTGTTTTTATGTTTTTTCGTAAGGCTTATGCCCGGGTACGGTTTTTCATGTCATGGCTAATGTTTAACCCACTCCGGCATTTACCTTGTTTAAATTGGAAACCATGCAAACCAATTTAAGAGTGGCCGGTCTGAGTCTCGAACCCAGGCCTCCCAAATGCAAGGCAAAGGCTTTGCCACTAAGCCATCTCGCTCGGTTAGATAGAGGCTATATATATATATATATATATATATATATATATATATATATATATATATATATATATATATATATATATAAGATAGAGGTCAAAAACAAGACTAATCGAGATATTATCCACTAATCGAGAGTTGGTACACACGTGTAATGTAATTGTAACAGTACCGAAAGGAGACATACGTATAAATGATAGTAATGCTATTTATGAGTAAAGAAACATTTATTTTATTGAGTCGCTTATAAAACCTGCTATCGTTTGGGTCGAGACATTGATCTAATAATTCTCGACGGTTTATGCCTTTTACCTTGCAAAAATTAAGACAGTCCACTACCGACTCGATATATTGTACGTTTTGGGTCCATAAAAAGCCATTTCTATCTGGACAGCATGGTATTGATGCGCACATTGACGTGCCGCATTTCTGCAAAAGCATGTGCTATTTATTTACTCTTAACTTACCAATAGGAACACCAAAACACTCTGACGAGACGGGCCCCTAATCTCATCCCATCTGACTTCCGCGTACTCTTAGGGGTGAACCCTGCCCCTAAATTTCTAGGACAACAAGTAACCGCCTGTCCTCCACGTGATTTCTCAGAGAATAACGTTAAGATTTCTATATAGGCCTAACATTCGCGTACCTTAGGGGTATTGGAATAAAGTAATCTAATTGCAGCAATACTGAAAGATGATGTAACTATTAATAATGACGTGATGCTATTTACTCAAATTTACGAGGAAACCACATTTTTCATCTTGTCACTTCTAAAATCTGCTACGTTTTAAGTCGTTAAGTTGATTTATTAAAACACTCGGCGGCTTACTTATTTTACCTTTTTAAAACAGGCAGTTATGCTGCCTCATTCGAAAAATACCTTTTTATGTTCTATAAAAAAAATATTAGTGCGGATTGAAATTAAACATTGTAGTAACGTAAAATTGTCCTAGTTTTGGGTTTACGAACGGCATTCACTTAAGTGCCAGTTTTGTATTTATAAATTAGGCGTTACTTTCTTAAATATAGACCTCTAATGGTAACAATAATATTAAGTTTATTAATAACATATATATGTATATATATATATATATATATATATATATATACGGTCACATTGTGAACGGGGTTGAAGCAGCGGGGTTGATGCCCAACACGATGCAGCAACATAGCCTGAATACAGAGGAGCAGGTTAACTGAAGCTCCCCTTGTCCCTTCTCCGCAAATGCTTTGAGAATACTTTTCGAAAAGTGTCTCCCCAACAGGTCGGCTCCGCGGTCAGCCTGCACCACAGAGACTACTTTTTCTGTTCTGGAGGATATGTCGCACGGCCTTGGAATGTTGCGAGTCAATTTACGGTGTCTTTCTCGCTTCCGCATCTGTCTTGCCCAGTTTCCTGCCCTGGCACACCTTTTCGTTTCCGGCCAGCGTAAATCACAGTAGATTTATATAAGTTTGCTATTATTTTGTATACTCGAACCCTTTGTTAGCTACTAGTCGGTTATTTTTTGTTGGATTAATTGCTAACAGCCAGCAGAATCAGCACCGTTTGATGCGGGACCGAAACTGAACGTACGTCTGATTTTCACGGGTAAAGGAGCACGCCGTATGAGAAGGACCGTGTCTAGTATTAATATTATTAATAACAATGCCGCTGCCTATGGCTTATTTCTGCTTGACTGATTACTTAAGCATAAGACAATTTTCCTACCGATTTTAATAGTGAGGGCGAGACTATGGCGTTAGGCTTCAAAAACTAGAACTCCTCCGTGACTACGCCCTCCAAGCCAGAGCCGGCATAACAGATACATCCGGCCTTAGCACAAAATGCTCTCAATAACGCCTGCTCAACCCAACTTAGCCTTTTGTATTGGGTTTGTTGCGTTCCGTACGATCAAGCTGAAGACTGACCAGACCAATTCACCTGTCTTCAAGTTCACCTATCGCAACTGGAGCTTTTCAAACTGCGCAATTCTTTTTCACATCTGATTATGTGACCACCTTCCACCGCCAGGGCCTTTTGCACAAAATATCACAAGCGTGGAATTCGCTTCCTAATAAGCTTAAACGATTCACACCTCTTTGGCATTTGAAAGAGACCTAACAGACTATCTACAAACCTCGGCCAAATAACACTCATGTCGGTCTAGACCTATCCTTTTAACCATTCTATTTTCGACCCAACGCAGACACTGTATCTTTCCACCACTAATACTACTCGTCAGTAGTATTAGTGTGTATACACCTTTTTAACAAAGGAGATCAAAGCCAATCGAGAAAAGTGAAGCTAATACTAAGGGCACTACATAGCCTTAACAAGTGGGTTATCAAAGGATATATATATATATATATATATATATTGCCAGCTGTTACGTCATTTAAAAATGTATTAGATATACAACGTATGGCACAAAGATTGTATGCTATGTACGAATATATTAGACCGCCCCTGGCGCTTATCTAACATTCTGTAGGCGCAGGTAGGACGGTGCGATAGACCTTCCGAGAGAGTTGAGTTTAAATTTACTATAGAACTAGTGTTAGTGTTATTTCAGTGGTACTAGATGAATAATTTGCATTTTTTTATATGCCAGTTCAATATTTGTACCAATAGGCATTGCTCCCTTAAATAAGGCATCATCAATATTAACAATAATACTTACCCAGCCTGGGTGTTAATATTTATATATATATATATATATATATATATATATATGATGATGAGGGCGGTCACATACAAGGTTAGTACCGAGCGCTTTGCTAGGGAACTGTTAGTACCCGAATTCGGCTCAGCTTGCTGCTGACAGCCAACGTTAGCATCATGGGTTGAAACGCACGATGCAGCAAGTCAGACCAAATGCAGAGGTGAGCCACTGGAGCGCGTCAACTGAGGTCTTCTTCCTCTGCTCTTCCGCTTGGAGATTCTTGAAGAATCCTTTGCGACAAGTTTGTCCCCTACCGGTCGGTCCCACTATCAGCCTCTACTGGAGCGACTACTTTTTCGGGTGTGCAGGATATGTAGAACACCCTTGGAACGTTGCAAGTCTATTTACGGTATCTTTTTCATTTCCACATATATTCCACGCCCAGTTTCCTGCCCTGTCACACCTCCCCCGTTTCCGGCTACCGTATTTCACACAGCAGCTCTATATATTTTTTCTCGTATACTCGAGCCCTTTGTCGGTCGTTGATCTGTTGTTTTGTTGGCTTCAATGCTAAAATAGCCTGCCATATGAAAATGGCCGTGCCTAGCCTCAGTAGTAGTAACAATGCCGCTACTTAGGGCTTCCTTTGGCCTAAAAGTTTTCGGGCTGACCCTCAGGCAAGATTTAACGTTCACGGAACTGTTTTTCACATTGCTTCATAGACGGACCCCCATAAATACAAATGTGCAACGGTGGAGCTCGAATGCCGCGCACCTATGGGTCTCCTCCGGTTGCGAGGCGCAGACTTAAGCCACCACGCCACCGGGCTACCTTTGATCTGACTTATTACTATGTACAGAACTATCTTCCTACTGATCTTAACAAGCGGGGGCGAGGCTATAGCGTTAGACTGCGAAAACTGCAGCTCTTCCAGATAGATGCACTCCAAGCCAGAGCCATAACGGCTAACACAAGCATCAGCACATATTTGTTGCCCTGCGCTTGCCCCCCCTACTCAACTTAACTCGAGCTTGTCGCATTCCATACGATCAAGCTCAAAACCAAACCTGCATACAAGTGCCCCTTTAGTTCAGTTTATTGACATAAACTTTAAGCTTCAAAAACCCCGGAGAATAAAATTTAAAGACGTTAAATCGCACCATATAGGTAGTAAATTTTTAGGGGGGAGTATTGCACGACCAGGAAATGTTTTATGTAATGTGTAGCAAACGGCAGTGCCTTGTTGGAACCACATGCCTTTAAAACGATTTCATCAAACTGAGAGAAAAAACTGGGACTGTTACGATAATGCTTGTTATTTACTGTTAGTGCATTCTCCGCAGCGTTTTACAATGCACCACAAAGTCCCGTTTATTGAAAAAGTGGTGTGACATTCAAGTTAAAAAGTTCACATTAACGTGCCGAGCTAAATGTACGTCAAACAAAAGCGTAGTTAATAATCTGAACATTTGCTACTTCCTTTGGTAAATACGTGGATCCGCCGCTCGTTAATTGGTTAGGTTTGATAATGTAATAATTAGGTATTAAACCATCTCGCAAAACTCTTTTGCACGTTTTTGGGGCTCCTTACAAAAATCTCTCTTTTTTTATAGATGGGTACATTTTATTTAACTCGTAACGGGGTTAACAATTGTCCCCTAGCGAACGTGACGACAAACTACATCAGCCCTAGGTCCAGGCCTGGTGTAATCTCTCTTGTAGTTTTTGCATAAAAGAAAACGAGTCGTGTCTAGAGCCCAAACGTACGCGCAGTACGTCCATTTAGGCACTACAAGAACTGAATGAAAATGCAACTATTTAAACGCGCATTGAATAGAGAACGCACCAAAAATCCGGTTAGTGATCCTTGTTGCCGTTTTAACTGTGCGCCTCGGCAAGGTGCACACAAAAATTCATTTGCCGGTCAACAGTTCCTTCCCAAAAAACTCCTATGTCGTTATATGATGTGACCTCAAGAACAGGTATTCGATTAAAAGTAAGTTGTGCTGTCTGAAGTGCTCTTCAGAACAGCACACATTGGAATGCAAGTCTCCATGCTATTCGTATTAGACCAGAAATGCAATATACGCATCATATAAGCTACTTGCGTTTCCAACCGTCAACAACATTACGTATGTATATCTTCAGACTCAGATCTCCCCCCCCCCTGATGTTAAATGCTACGTTCAGTCGCAGGCGTAAACCTAGGTTCTGCGCAAATATGATATATAACACGTTAGAGCGTTGTGGTAACTTGCCACCAACCTTTACAACGACGTCCTATCAATACGGTATGAGCGGGGTACCATCCAAGGTCCTATGCTAATAGAAACCATCTTATCCAGAAGTATGCTGTAGCCAACTCTATGCAGGCGATAGATAAAAGTGAACGGTGTGCGGAGTGATATGCTGGTTCCGCGCAAGAGCCCAATTGTAGCACAATTTAAGAAGTTACGTTCCAGTTGAACGTTTTTTTCTGGAAGCTACGTTGATGTGGGTCTTAGATACCATAAATGTAAGTCAACTAATTCACAAATGACATCAACAATAATCCTATCCATCAAGATGCAATTGAGTCGTAAGCAACCTTTTTGTGTATTGCTGTTATAATCGATTCATTTGAAAACATTTGAAAGCGTGAGGATAATCGACAGAGGTTTTGTCAATCGCGTCATGAAAGCTATGTGGGGGAAGTCATTTAAGACTCAGGCAACTTTTCGGAGGGGTAGAAAACAGTTCACGGTTATCATATTACGAATCGTAAGACGAGGAAAGATCCGGTGACGCAGAAAAACCACTAATTATGACTGATGTACTTATTTAAAATTTACCCAACCCGGGTGTTAATAAACCATAATAATAATAATAATAATAATAATAATAATAATAATAATAATAATACGAATCGTACCACTATCGATACACAATGGTGTATCGATGTGTACCACTGTCGATGGTACACAAATATCCATGTAAAATATTTGTTTTCAGCGTAAAGTAGGTACAATTTTGTCATTAAGTTGGTAAATGTGAAAGTCTGAAAATAGGATACCCCGGGACCCCGCATTTTTCGCATTGTTCTCAACGCGACCACTTGCCTTGCAGTCGCCGATTAAGCAGGTGTGTTTACTCTCTTTAGTACCCCCATCGGGCAACACGTTCTCTTTTAATTGCAAGCCTTGTAAAGCAATATTCGGCCCGTTACATCGGTGTGGCAAAAAAGTGTGATTTCATTCTAACTCCTAAACAAACCGTTTTATTGCAGTGGTAGTGGTGCTCCGTGAATATTTCACTTTGTCATAAAAAAAAATAGCCCATATTCTATAGGACTCACTCCCACTCGGCGCGTAAATGTATGTATCTGTACACCTAACTTCCGATGGTGTACCGAATTCCTAAACTGTCCGATGTTTTTTTTCCTCAGCGTTATCTAGCCTTCTATGCAGTTCCACTTCCGTGTTTATAGTTGTCATTTCTCTCTCGCGTTTTGGGGCCCCTATTTATTTAAATATTTCATTCTAGCATTTCTGCCGTTCGATTCGCTCGCTCTAGATCTGATGGGGCACTTGTATACGCAAGACATTTGTGCCCTTCTCTAACCAGCAGTGTTAGTCTTTCCTTTGTCATCATCTATCTATCCCGTTGATGTGATTGCGTTTCTTTCCACAAATGCACGCACAGTGACAGGGTACTGCACACACAAACGAAACGACAGGTTCAATGCAACCAACGGAACGATGTCAGCTCTGTTGCAACCGGCTGGTGGACCGGACGGTGAACCTTGGGTAACGTAAATACGGGCGTGACGTCTAAAAGTCGTCTACGAACTGAGTCTGAAGCTTTTCCATTCACAGACATGTCTAGAAACACTTAGCATTATGTGCGCAAAAACACGCTATGCAGCGAACGTCAAAACGAAGTGTAGTAAACATTTCATCTTTGATCAATCGCCTAAATCTGGCCACGCCTTCACGTGGCTTCACAAAACTCAAAACACCAACGTCAAAACTATCTCGCCAGACAACGAGATACAAAAATCGCTATAGGGCGGTCTAAACCTATTTTAAGTTAGGTTATACGTCGTCATGTTATGCGCCGATATGCCTATACGTATGTAATGTATCTCTGTAAATAAGAGATAAAATATCTATAAAGATGCGTATGGACATATATGTACAGCAGCCGTCAGCAGGTTTCCACGCAAATATTATATATACTCGTATATATCGTCTTCGCGTTACGATGCATGCTTTGGTTGAAAGTGCAGTGTGTCAGACCGAAAAAGTCCTAAAGGCCTAACAGCTAAGTTTTACCAATCCAATAAAAAAGACCATCGTTGTCTTCTTTTTTTTTTATCTTACTATCCTACTTATGTACTAATCCTACGCTCTATAACCGTATGCGTCATGGCTAACGCACTACGTCACATATACTCGCACCGTACCTCGAAACAGATCTTCTTTGAGAATGATGAGACTACTAATCTAACGGTGAAGCTCTAATGAAGCCCTGAATAACGTCGTCAGAAGTAAAACTCACTTTTTGTCTTATTTGTATTGTGTCGGCAGTTCTACTACCATAAATGCATCAGCAATATTCACAGTTCGTTTGGAGTGAGTTCGGTAAACGTAATTACCTTCTAGGCTATTAGTCGTCACTGAATATTGCAGGTTCCTTGGTGGAATGATAGGCGAAACAAGTAAACGCCCAGCTTTGAAGCTCGGCGCTCAAATTAAGCCCTTTGTTCGTAACTACTTTATCTGGTTGGCTGTGCCGCTAAAAACAACTGGGACCTTGAAACGGTTTCCGTTTCGACAGTCGGAGAAAAAGACCCTCGATAATGAGTGAGGGCGCCGAATTGTTTGCGCAGAGACGAGAAAAAGAATGTCGACATAAATGGACTAATCTCAATCGAAGTGTGTTCTATTATGTAAGAGAGGAACATCTTGCTCCGGTCGAGAGCTCTGCTACAGTAAAAGTACCTTGCGTTTGAATGGAAACTACGAATTCGGTGTATCACTGCCACCACAATTGCCATGATTTTTGCTGTTGCCTTATTGTTAGCTTAACGTACAAGTTGTTACTTTACTTTGGCGTCCTTATTCGTAACTAGGCCCATAGTGCTAAACAAATGTGTTGGCAAAGCGCGTAGATTTGTTTTGCAGTTGTGTTCATTCGAAGACTTGTGGATGTTAGCAAGTATGAAATAGCGCGATGTGCACAAAATCATGCATACTAATCCAAGCTGTGCGTATTATCTTGACACTATGTCCCAAATATACAAGTTGTGTTTAATTTATCGAACGGCCCTAAACGTAATAATTAACAGTAGTAATCGTATCAATCGTATTATTTGGAGATTTTTTAGGGAGACAGTATTTACTCGAATATATATTTTAAGCATATATATATATATATATATATATATATATATATATATGTATATATAGCTTGAAAAATACTCTGAAATCTATAACGTAACGAAAAAACAAATGTGTTTAAGATATTTTAATTTTGTTTTAAATTCGTTTAAAAGTTGCATTACTGCACGCTTCATTGTTGGTCTTTGGTTCGCTGGAGGTCGTGTAATGATTAGTGTATACATTACTTTTAAAAACCCCACAGGAAAAATCTAACAGCGTTAAATTGTAAAACTTGAAGACATCGAATATTCCCGTTACGTGAGATCACCCATCCAAGACAGTTCATCCCCAAAAGCTCAATTGTCTTGCCGGCTGCGTAGCTCGAGATTCGTAGGCTTGAGTTCTTGCATCAACTGAATCCTAAGCGAAAACATCCTTTTATCCTCGAAATGTACCACGCTAAGGTGCGCGAAAGAAAACATTTGTTAGACACGTTGCCAAAGCAACGTTTCTGGACATTGTTCCACACTGTCCACGCTGTGTCACAGCGGCAATATTTTCAGCCGAACGAGTGCTTTGTGGTTATATCACGTACAGAACCTGTTTTGCACAAGTTTACAAATGGTGTTCTCACAAGAGTTACTGAATATATATAGATATATATATATAGCTCCCATGTATCACACTATATATACATACACACGTACGTGCGTATACATATATTTATAGAAGCACTAAAATGTCATGTGTAACCCTTTCAAGATGAGAGGAGCTTTTCCACTGGCGCCTTTAAACTACAAATATTTCAAGGGCCCGCTGATGTACTACCGTTGGTAAGAAGGCGTGCCGCGCAGGCTCGAAAGACTTCGGTGAGGACTCACAAAGGAAAGGCGAGAAAGGAAAGAGGAGAGATAGGCGTATAGAGGGTGATAAACGACATAACGAACGCGACACTGCGTGACAAGCAAATAGGGAAAGAGAGAGAGACAGGGACGGAGGGGAGGCTGGGAAAACCTTCGTGGGAAAAATACAGACATCGGATATCGGCGTCCCTATTGACAGTCCACTTGGAGGCAAATACGGCAAGGGACCATTGAGTGACGTGTCGACGGACGACGACGACATTGTGGGAGCTGGCAAACGTGCCGTTATAGTTGAGTGGCGGTCGTGGTGGTGGAGGAGGTGATGTCGTCTTTTTTTCGACTCTTTCTTCATGCTCGCGTTTTCCGTTCCGTGCGGCCATTTTTGTTTGTCCTTCGGTTCCTAGGCGAGCGAGGCTAATGTGCGTGGCCGTAGAAGCAGGAGCGTTCATTCCTTGTCAGAAAGTCACTCACACCGGCGGCGGCAGTAGTCGGGGACGTCAAACTCGAGGCAACCCACACAAGACATCACACGCGGCAAGCACGAAGAGAACCAACTTCGTAGCAGAAATGGAGTGCCTGCCCCTTAACGACGGCCATTCCGCCACACGCGCCACTCGGCCCAGTAACGCGGCTTTGTCTGTTTATCACTTTGTGCAGCGAGTGGCGACGTTGACTGTTGAGGGTACGTGGGTCGCCTTTGGCCGTATCCACATCCCGTGGTGAATAAAAATATATGAGCCGAAATCGATTTATAAGGATAAGGAGATAGAAAGCATGGTTAGATGATGTAAAAGAAAAGCAGCGGCGGAAATGAGGGCGCATCAGCAACAGTTCCCCTGAAGACAATTGAGTTTTAGTGCCACAAAATATCGGAATCTGTTCAACTTAGCCGAGTAGTAGTAGTAGTAGAAGGTACCTTTGCAAGTACCACGGATTATTGGTAAAGCCAATCAGTCTACAATATGGAAACGTGTAATTGGATTCTTTCACTTCACGCCCAGGCAACGCATGCAGATATTGTCGAACGCCTTTCTCTTTGTTGGCTCTCTATTTTATGTTTAAATACCATTAAGATAAATACAATACAACACGTGGTTTTATTTAGTGACGATACTGTCTTTTTACAATGCTCAAGTTTTTTTAGAATAGTTGGTGAAATAGGTGCCTCAGTATACAGGACATTCAGATCACCCCTTAAATTGCATTTATTTTCCCAATACACCTTTTCACACATTTGCACAAATTTACACATTTGCTCAAATGCATGCAGTGTCACATTATTTAGGGATATAGTAGTACATCGGGCAGTAATATCCAGCAGCACTTTTCGTGAAAACAAAGTGTTTTTGCTGTTGGCCGTGCCGTTTATAGTGTGCTATGGAAAGCTCATCGGTAATCTCAATCACATCTGTACTTTTCCCAAATATCATAATCCATAGTGACCAAAATGAAGGCACATCTAGTTCATAGGCTATCCGGGTGCACGATCTAGTTTCTTGGATGGGCTTTGCTGTTACTTTAGTGCATATGCAAAAGTTGTATGTGGAAAATAAGGTTAAACACGTCCGCCGAGAGAGTGGGGACCGAATTATTCACAGTGCCTCCTATCTCTGGTCTGGTCTTGCATTCGACAATCGCCACGTCTACACCAGATAAATAATCCAGGACTATCAGCACCTGTGGATGTGCGGTTTGAAAACAAGCTTCCACGGGGAGTACACAAAATCACAATACACGGTCTATCGACTGTGCGTGAGCGTGTACGAGATATCAAATAATACGCCTGCCTGTTTGCCAGGTTCTACGAAGATATCGTTGCACTACCTATCTCGAACTACATGCCGAGAGCAGCTGAGAACAGTGTACGTAGCAATGTTAGATACATACTCAATTGGCATACATACATTATTTAAGGTTTATATCGGTAATTCGCTAATAGCTCTGAATTCTGTTTGACAGCATTATCTTGAATAGATGTGTATATAGATATCTAAGAGGGAAAGTAACAAGGCTAAATTCTTGTAATAACAACAATATGTTTTCTTTATTTTCCACACCTCTATTATTAGCGTATAACTTGCGTTCCTCAGTAAGACCACCGCTTGTGATTAGTCGTGATAACAAACAGGATCGTCGTAAATACCCTTAGCAAGCGGCTGGCCGCGATTCGACTGGCGAGCGCACCACGATATCACGTTCACAGTATTAGTGACATTGTCAAACAATAACTTGTGATAAAATTGGTAATATACTTAACTTAATTATTTTCTTAAAACATTAACAGTCAATTAGCAAGCCTGATCGATAGAGCCCCCACCTTGTCTGATAAAGCCAGGCTTCTAGCCGTCAGTAGTCAAGGGGCTGGAGCTTGGTTGCATGCTTCTCTGGCGCGTTGCCCCTGTACGCATAAGTTATAGCACGTTTGTATAATACCGCCTCTGTATGCATTCGGTACAACGCCACTACACGGCTTACCACCGGCAACGTGGGACTAGGGCTTAGGTCAGGTCTTTAATCCTAATTTGAGCTGCCGCCTACGGCATTTGATCTTCAACCCCTCGCGCCGTTACTCATTGCCGGCATACCCATACTGGCAACACATAAAAAGCTAACGGCGGACGGAATTCGCGGAGAGTGTACAGTTATAAATTTACGACGTAATAAGCTCAGTAAAGTTGGCCAGTATTGTGCTACTCAACTGAACGTAGAGCGAAGATCTCCTAAATTAGAAATCTGACTAAAGTAGAATGAGCATTATTCTTCGGCGTACTGGGAGAGCATGAGGAGGTGGACGAAAAAGGAAAACGAGGTGACATTCGAAATAAAATGCGTATTTCACGCATACTTTCGTTGTATTCGCTTACACGAAAATGTGTGCCGAGCAAGCGCAGACGACCAAAACCTAGCGGACGGCGGATTTAAGCGGTTTGACGAGTTCGTCACATGCGGAATGACGCCGGGCCAGAATAGTATTTTTTTTTATGTATTCCCTCTTCTCCCCTCAAGCCTGGTGTCATTATTGCGTCACGGTAAGGCGGGCCCACGTGCAATTTCTGCGCTGAGGAGAGCATGCGCAATGCAGGCCACGCCGGCCTGTGTGGTGTAATCCTGGAGGACGGCGAGGATTGAGACCCGGGCTTGCGCTGCTGTCCCAGAGGGCGGAGATGTCTGGAATTGACCATGACCCGTGCGAATCCGCGATATGTGGTAGAAGACCTCTCCGGGGCTTTTGCCCTATTCAGTTCCACTCATTCTGCCGCGAGGATTAGCAACTCGTCGAGAGACCTCGCACTGAACTCACCGGCAAGGCGATCTCATAAAATCATGCGGGCCAAGACCAGGAGAGCCCCTTTATGCTCGGCATACCCATGATGCGTTATGAGGAGAATTGCCAATTGCGAGCCGTCCTAAATTCTAGCTTCCTCCCAACCTAAGAGAACCTGACATAGCCAGATCCTCTCAGGTTGGGCACGCGGCTAGGGCAATATATTGAGCAAGCAGCAACGGCGGCCAGAAACTTTCCTTTCGCAAATGTCTAATGCAAAACTCTGTCGTAAGCGATGTTGCACCGTACCGGGTGCAGGTTCGACCCCTACGGGATTTCTGCCTTAACCTTGTACTCCTAGTCGCCGATGCAAACCACCTATTTAGCTTTATTGATTTAAGTTTTTTCGATATACTCAGGTAACACACGTCTGTTTCTGATACGTCTGTGTCCAATATTTCCAATTGTGAAGTGATCATCGTTTAAGTTTATTTTACAACCCTATTTATGTGGACGTTTGTGGTTTATGCTTGTCAAATTCAACAATCGAATACATTTCTAGCTTGTTGAGGCGATACCAAATAGACTTCTAGCTCGTTGAGATGTATATAACAAGTGTATACGTTTACACATTATACATATAAATATTATACATTTTCCCTATGTTACTAATAAAAACATAAACTACTCTTCCCCTTTTACATTAATTTAGTTATAGTTAAATTCGAATATTTGATTGCTCGTTCAAAAGTTTTTATCAGTGATTCTTAAATACGTGTGATGTTAGACAGTGTATTTAATCATATGCTGTCGTATTCCATGTTTTTATTGACTAAATCTGGCGATTTAATTCCAAAATCTCATAAAATGCGGTCATGTGAAAAGAAATGACTGGGAGGAAGCTAAAATGGCGAAGAAGGTAACGTAAAAGTTGTCGGTTATGTTTTCTTGATCCTCGTAGATTTTTCAGTTTATTTTTCTATAATGAATTATTACTTCTGATGCGAACAGCCAATGTATCAATTATCTGTATCTGCCATTACCAAACGTGTACCCGCGAGTGTTTCTGAGGTTGTAGATCTGTTCCAAAGCCGGAGAATTCGGAGGATCAAATAGTTGTTCCTTTTCTTAATCACGAGCTGTTCTTTAAAGACTGTGGGCCGTCCCACAATCGACTTTCAATGACCGCGAATGTCAAGGTTGTGGAGGAAATATGGCGCCTTGCAAAAACTAGCTTGTTTTTTTAAAAATATCGTGTTTCTTCCAGCCTCAAACATTGTTCTTCTCTCTAGAAAACCTATCTAACTAAATATAGAAATTCAGTTGTAGGAGTGCACGACACGTTTCTGAAGCGCCTATGGATGAAGTGCTTTCCAAGGCGGCTGATACTCTTCCTAGTATAAACTCACTCTTATAGCAAAACCGCTCTACTTACATTTGAAATACGTACAGTGTAAATACAAATATACACCAGACCATGACAAATTTCACCACACCCCTTTATACATCAAGAAAGGTAATTATATTTTATGTTATAAAGAAATATTTTTTTCTTGATTATAGCAATGCGAAGAAGCACGAATGTCCAGAGCACGCACTGGCGCTGCTTTCCATATTCCTGCCCTGTAAGGGCAATCGTTGTTACGTAGCTCCAGTTAGCTTAGCCAAGCAAGGTGACTTAGTGGCAAAGCCATTGCCTTGCATTCGGAAGGTGGAGGACGCAAATCCTGGATGGTCATTTCGTTGAACTCGTTTTCAGGGTTTTTAATTTAGACAAGGTGAATACCAAAGTGGATTATAATCGGCCATGAGCGCTAGACGCTACAGCAGCCGGAAGCAATATTAGGTGCCACTGTTTGGTGCTACTCCGATAAAGCGGGGACAGTAGTATATAGACTAGTAGTAGACAAACTGCACACAATGCAGTGTGTATCATGCTGCAAAGGCAAACAGCAGGCAAGATGACGTTACATAGGGAAAATAAAGATTACTAAACCATCTTTGGCAACGTTCTATTGCCCGCTCTGGGCCGTGTGTGCAAAATGGCGAAGTCAATATTTGTAGAAGCTCATTAACAGAGCTAGGCAAAACGAAGCAGCCGTCTGCCAGCCGACAGAGCGACGTTACAATAAAGAAGGAGTACAAAGTGCAACCCGCCTGCAACAGTCGCCTACAAAGTTATCACCGGTCGGTTGGCGGTAACGAGGAAGCAGCGTTCCTGTCAAAACCATCTGGCGCACCGTATCCTTGCTGTATATCACAAGATGGAGAGGGCAGGAAAATTTCGTCTTAAAATCGTCTTACAGCCGTTGCAGCCGAGATCAGGCCATTTTTAGGCCACCGAAAAGGAGACATTCGATTAGGCAAAATTAGAGTTTACATAAGTCATTTGATGCTGCACCGGCAAATTTCCGCTAGATTAGGCGGCATTATGTTACCCCCCCCCCCCCCCCAACGGCCGCTTCCCTGTTAGAACCCGCCCAAATTACCCTATTTCCCGTTGGAATTTCTTTGTTTACAAATATTTAATGATTTGTTTTTAGTACGCATTGCAATACACCCGCTCAAGTGCGTGCTTGTCGCGGTGGAAAGCTCCACACTAAACCTTCTAAAAATGAAATATTCTTGTGTTCTTGCAATCTTGCATCGTATGCAACGTGTGTATTATTGCGTGTCAAGGGCGTTTTCGCAAGCAGTAATGTAAAAAATTGAAACAGGTATATGTCTTGATAGAATTTATTTGCTTTAGGTTCGCTCTAAAATGCAGTGAAACACCCCAAAGTGACTGATGACAGCCGCCGTTCCATTGCAAGGCCGGCTCGGGCTTTTAATTTCCAGAATATGTTCGGGACACGCGAAAGAAGAAAAAACACTTTGTGATTGATTGAGTAGCTTTTGTAAAATGATAGTAGAAATATGCAGGGGTAAAGTATGCAAGGATTAGCTGTTATCGTACTCAAAATGTAAGTGAAAGACAGAGGCTTAAAATCATAAATTATTAAAGAGCACTTTTAGTCGAAGAGGCCGATAGTGCCGTTAATATTAACGTTGTCGTTTAACGTGTTTTGTTAATAATGCCTTGTTGACACCTAAATGGCTGGATCTAAACTTTGGTTCAGAGTCAAGGACACGAACGCTATTTAGTAGGATTTAATCATGCCAACAAGCAGCTTATCGGTCTTTATCCTGACGGCAATGATTTATTAATCTCTTTTTCAAGCAGCAATTTTTGAGGGAACACTTGAACGCGTAAACATATTGCGGTAGGTCTGTAGCTGTTAAGAGCAAACATTGAGAGATCAAGCAATATGAAACAAGAAGCACTGGAAGATTTTTTATTGGTCTTACGAAAACCTAGAGGGCAACCGCGCGGCTTATATATATATATATATATATATATTAAAAATAGCGGCCAAAATCGTACTTTTGATATTCATTTTGCTAAAAGTATAAGCCGTTAAGAGTTATTTTTGCAACAGATGAAACAAGCAAATATGAATAATTTGAACATGCTGTAATATATCTCGAAGACTCGAGATGGGTTATTATATAATATCTACTCTCACCTAAGTAGGAATGCGCAATCAAAATCAGTCAAAGTCGCGTTAGGTATTGCTCTACCTTATGTAAGTGAAAAATCAGCTTTTCTCTTAGTCAACTCTGAATTTACATTTGTGCTGTTAAAATAAGCTGCATACTTACAGGTCTTCAACAGCTTTATATAGGTGTGTTGTTTAAAAAACGGATACATTTATATGTACATATTATTAGAGGGGTCAGGCGAAGGGGTAAGTAGGAAGAACAATAGAAACTATCAAAAATAAAGTCAGTCATCATAATGATTGTAACAGGAATAAACACATTCGTGTCGGGTGGAAGTGCTTTCGGGTTAAAGCGGATACAATTGGTATAGTACAAATCCGATTATGCGAATCTCATGCGAATAAGTAAGTACTGTAGAAATAAAGAATCTATGACTCTAGATATACATCTGGAGGGAGAATGTTATGCTATTTTGGGGGGTATATAAAGCGCCAAGCAACACAAAAAAGACGAAAACCAATTAAAAAGGGTACATGAGGTAATTAGGAAAGATCAGGACAAGGAAAGGATAATATGTTTAGGAGCTTGGAATGAACATAGCTAACAGCTGGATAGAAAAGAAGACAGAGCAAGTAGGAGACTAATACAACAGGCAAAGTCGAGCGGAGTTCAAATTTTAAATTTGAACGTGCGACTGGAGGGGGTACACACGAGGGAATAGCAAGTCATGCGTGGACTATGTACGGACGAAGGGTAGAACAGATATTCGGGTAGAGGAAACCAGAAGTAATGAAGGGAAAGCATACAATATTGGAAGTCATTATAATTTGACAGAAGCGAGCGGACTGAAGAAGAAGCCGGAGCGCGTACATAAGAACGTCACACAAAAGAAATGTTTGAATAAACACAAATGGACGCAAAAAATTAAATCTATAAAACAGCTCTTAGTGGCAAGTGGGGAAAAGTTGGTAGACGAAATGCATAGGAAAAAGGAACTCACATAGTTAGGGATGCGTACGACAATTGCTGTAAGATAGGGGAATGAGTTCGAAAGAGAGAGGACCGAGAGAGGTGGAGTTATTAAATAGATAGGGAAATATTAGAGCGGACATGGTGGAGTAGAACACATAGAAAGAACGCAGCTAGGGCAGAAAACTTTAGGTTAGCTACAACCTGGAATTTTAATTTCATCTTTTAATAATATTTTAGCTCTATTCTGGAAAACCAAGAATAGAGCTAATATATTATTAAAATATACAATTAAAAATGCACACGAGAGGGAATTTAGCAGCTTTTTGGGGGGCTTTGAGGGAGCAGCGAGCAAAACAGTTTTGAGACTATGCCAGGTACGAGAAATCAAGAATGACAAATAACAGAATAAGCAGAATAGGGCATACACAGCAGAAGAATGAACACAACGTTATAGTATAGAACCAGTGTGAAAACGACACGAACTAGAACCGAGATTACAGTGCTGCGTACACGGGCTGTCAGCCATAACGAACTCTGCGACCATAAAGTTGTACATAATACACACAAGATTCTAAATTACTCGCACTTAAAGAATATATGAAAATCACAGGATGATATTGAATGCGCGATAAGAAAAACGACCCCAAAAACAGCGCGTGGTCGTGATTAATTCCGGTAGGAATTATCCTGGCATTGGGAAACCAATACGTGTGTTGCCTTACAGAGCAATGAATAAAATATTTTGAAGGGCCAGACTTCTGGAGGATTGGCGCAAGGGAGGAGTTTCTCTTCCTCCCAAGTAGAAGGTAGATAATGATACTCTACAAAATAGCAATAACTTATCGAATCTTAATGCAGGTAAGGGTAAGTTAAGAGTAGAGTACAGAGTGTTATATAAACAAACTCAACAGTAGGATAAATGCAGTGCGGAGTTAGAAACGTACAGGGGTGTGTGGCAGAGTTTTTAGAGCTAACAAAATAATGTAATATGGTGTACATAACAAAATGGTATTATTTTATGTTGGACGGAGGTTTCAAAGAAATCGGGTAAAGTTACTAGAAAAAAAAACAATAATAAAAATAATAATCTTGGGGTGACAATAAATAGGAAGGATAATTATTTAAAGGAAGAAGATATATTACGGAGAAAAAGGTTACAAGATAAATGCAGTAATGTTTAAGGGTATCTGGGAGCTTAATAAAAAAATGTTGTGACATGTAATATGTGGAAGATTATGTATGTGCCAGGATTGACAGAAATGCCTTTCTGCTCCAGAGCGCGAGGTTTGGGAGAAAGTTAAAAGAAGTCAAATATAAGTAGTTGGGTAAGATTTGTATTGGGTTAAAAGAAAACTAAGAGTTAGTAATAGAGTTACGAAAGTCACAAACCAAATACTGACTAAACAGATGCAGGTGGTTAAGACGGCGCTACATGTAAAAACGAAGTGGAATTGCAGAGTAGATATCGCAGCCAGAAAGATTGGGTATAATAGTCAGCAAAGGGCAAAAGCGAAATTATGGGAGGTGGTAGTGAAATCGAGGGTAAAAACAAATATACGACCAAATGAAAATTGGCGATGAAGCGAGATTGAGTTTAGCAGATACGAGTACATATGGAAAGGACAAACGGGAAATGGGCTGGGTAGGATGTGTATACGATAATTCGTGAGCGAGTGGGTTATTAGCAGACGTCAATGAGTCAATTGAACATACTGTAAATTTGTGTAAGCTTTGGCTAGGGATCAGATCTATAGACTGTCGGAGGCTCTAGCATTAGAGCCAAATGATAGAACGGACCAAGTCGCCATTACAGAGAAGATATTGTTTTAACGGAAGGCAATTACTCTGTTGATATTGGAGGAGAATACATTGGTAATACTAATGCGTAGGTAAAATATATGCTGCCGTTCTAAGCGCTCCTGATATAAAATGTGCAAATGAGCATATATGTCAAGCGAAAAAAAAAAAATATATATATATATATATTTACAGACCTAGTATTTAAAACACTACGAAGACGCCATACTAAAAGCTAAACGCCATTCCATTAGACGCCAGGCAAGGCGTCTAATGGTATGGCAGATAGATACAGCCTCCCTTGCAGTCGAAACGAAAACTCAGATAGTGTTTGTGCTGTGTCGTTGGCGTTGTTGCTGACCTCAATGGGAAGCATAATGAAGATCACGATAAGATCGGCGATCGTTAGGTGAAGCATCATCATTTTGATCCGTGACTTTCGGTGGCGGTTGCGAATCAGTGACAGAAAGACAGGAACGTTGCCCGATACGCCAATCACAAACATCGTAACGTACATGATTACCTGTCAACGAACAGCCAGATCAGAAACGCAAGTCAGCGTTATCAAAAACAGATGTGTACCTACTTACGATATATATATATATATATATATTTATATATATACATATATGTGTGTGTATTGAATTTGTGTCCATTGAGCGGTGACATTGCGTTTCGATTTCCAATATATATGTTGTTGACGACGACGACGACATTACGCTGAGTCAACCGAGAATGTAAAACCCAATAAGGCGACAACTGCTAAGCGATTGGCCTACATGCGAATAGGTAAAAACACGGCGATATACGTCCGGTGCTTAGCACAGCCGACGAGGAAATGAGCTTGAGTCCATCCTTTCTCGCTCTATTTATTTGTCCACGAGACACCGCGGCGTGCTGGCGGCACCCCAAACAATATGGCTGAGTCTGCCCTCAAAATTCGGTCGGAAATTACATCGGTTTGTGTTTTTCTTCGTATAGAACTACTTAGAGTTAGTTAGAGTTTGGCTTGAATTAAGCGTCTTGGGCCGTTTTTCCCTCTCCGATCGAGACGTGTCGTCATCGGGTGGTCTTCATCTTTTCGGCGGTTGAGAACGTTGAAGTTTTGGTACGGAAGGTTGCGACCGTTGCAGTGCAACGGTTGTACCGGCGGTGCTCGGTCAAGACGGGTTTGGATCGTAACGCGTAGACATTGTCATTGCCACAATGCATAGATGGTGTATGTATTGCCACAATGCGTAGACAGTGTATTGCGCAATTTGTTGCGCAATGCAATATTGTAGCCACTGTTGTACAGCCGCCCACAGATTGAAGCCCTTCGTCACAATAATAATATAATAAAATAATAAGCCTTTATTGTTACATAAAAGGGTGTGTGGTACAATGACTATGGTCACATATGTATTGTTTTTAATATACGTACTTCTGAAAGAAACCCGTAACAAATAACCGCCAAATAGGCGAGTGCTATTTGAATTTGCATGCGCCTATTTGGCCATCCGCCAAGCAAGCAATCCGTTCGCAAACTCACGCGGCAAGCCACGGCCTTTAAAGACATTGATCGCTGACTTCTTAGGCTATTGGAGCCTACATTAAACAAGTGTCCTAGCAAATCACAATTGCGTCATTGACGCAGAGCAGATATGCTGTCTTGCATGAAAACTAAGTCAATACTAGAAACAACATCGCCCAATGCGCTTTAAGGGCACCTGATCCACAGGCGTCTCAACAACGTGTCTTGGACACTTTTAACTAGCTTTCTGTATTCAGACAGATAAAGCTCCCACACAGGAAAGCAATATGTTAGTTTGGGAAGAATAAACGATTTGTAAAAACGAGTGTACACATGAGGAGTCTTTAAAATGAAACTGCGGAAGATGGTGTTTATGATGCGCAATAGTGCCTCCACAACCTTGCTAATTTTTTACAATTATGTTTATTTCACTCAAACTGAGTATAATATACAATTCAAAATGTTTCTTCATGAAGTTCTATCTGATTCACACTTCCGACGAGAGAAGTAGTGCAACGATTTTTGGTCCAGCGCTGTGCATTCCACTGCATGGTGCTTGGCACACCTCTGTAGGCAGAACCGGCAGGTGAACAACTCGTACTTTTCGTGAAAAGTTGCGTTTGAACATACCAGGTAGTGATAATCATGCACTATGTACCTGGTGTATACGTGGCGATTGTCACATGCAGGACCAGACCAAAGGTGCAAGGCATTGAAAGCGTCCAAACCACCGACCTCCCGTCTGGCCTGTTTGACTTTAGCTTCCCACTCCGAAATAAAACATTCGTAAGGTACTGTACGCGGCATCTTCAGTCTCAGTCGGATTGTTTCAGCAGCCGGTGGGCAGCCTGACATGAGATACACAAAGTGGGGCCTCGCTCGGATAGGTAAGCAAAGCACTCGCTTCATATATAATGAAAAACATCTTTCAAGCTGGTTAAAATTCGCCAGCGTGAGGTGGTTCCACACCCTGTCAAGACCGTACATCAGGCCCGGAAGAATGTTAAGCATGAAGAGCCTCACTGCTGAGACAACGGACAGTCTTCGGACATTGCCTACTTTCCCGTAAAGAGAGACAAGTGCCTTCCGTACTGTTTCGTTTACATGCGCTGTGAACGTCGTTCCTGTATAATGAACCCGAAGGCCTTGCTAATGTGAAGGTTAAAATTAAGTTTAAAGTTAAGATCTGGCGTAATGTATATAAGCCTAATTCCCGTATATAAGAATATCGGTAAAATTCAGTCCTTTATTTTATTGTCAAAGTTAAGTGCACCATGTTTCAGTATTACCCATTTGGAGAGTGAGAAAGTTATGTTAAATATAGAAGATCATCGAGCGATGCCGTCGACAGCTGACTGCAGAACAACATGAGAGTCACTAGAGCAAACAGGATAATATGTTTTTGCAGCTAAGCGGGTTTCCCTGTGGGTTTTCACAATTTACCTCAGAGGAAAAACAAAATGTTTTTTGTTGAGTCTCGCCGACCCACCTGTAGAACAGGCATCACGCCTGTTTAACCGAGAAATAAGCGCGAGACTATCGGGCACAGCATGGCAGTGTCTGCTAAAGCGTGCGCCGCCCAAAGCAAACCTCGAGGTTGAAGGGCTGTGGATTGCACAATATTTTGAAAATTTAGTAACTCATTCCTACTAGGTGATAGCGATGTTGTCCGGCGGTTAGAGTACTCAGTGCAGCAGTCATAACATCAAAAAGTTCCGGCAGACCAAAAAACTGGGGGCCTGGGAGAACGAAACTCGAATGTTCGAGGCCAGCCTCTAAAGTGGCGTTGTTTGAATTATCTTATAAGATTACTTGCATTGTTAGGTCGTGTAACGTCGTGCAAGTCTGGATGGGGATTTCCGAGAGCGTGCAAATTAGGCCACGCCGCACAATACCACTGCATTAAAGCGACTGCGCCACTAACCTAGCGTTGATAGCACTTTGGATACATTTCGGCTACCACTACTCGATCCCAACGTATATCAAGCGTTATAATTTACTTTGTGTTAGAGACCGTCGGCGTTAAAAGACATGAGATAATGGTAAGGTCCCAAACTTTAGATACAGCCGCCGAGCACAATCTGCGTCGGTCCGAAGGCCGCCTGGTGTAAGCGCTAAAATGGATGGCCTGCAACTGATGGTTTGTGATTTGGGAGACGCCTTCTTGAAGGCTGGGGGCCCCTTAACTTTGGCTGGCGAGCGAGCGATGGCGACCAGGCAGCCCGCTCAGAGAAGAGGTGAGCTCTAATGCGAGAGGAAGGTTAAATTAAAGTACACTGTGCTTCCAAGGCAGATTATATATATATATATATATATATATATATATATATATATATATATAAATATCATCATACAGGTCGTCAGTAAATAGCATTTGCTTGTTTTAAAGCAAGTGATTAATGAAACTAATTTGGGCAAAAACACGTTCTTACGACGACGATGAGCGTATGTTGGAAATTTCGTTTTCTTAGATGGAGAAGGATCCTCAATTGTGTGCTTAATGCCATTAACCTCGCCCCATCCACGACGGAAAGGCTTCACGGAGTGCTCGTAGCTACACGACCACGGAAAAAGTACTGTTCAGAAGCCTGGAAAACTGAACTAAACCCCTTGGCTCAATGTATTCTTGCCGAGTAGAACGGTTTTTTTAGTTGTCACTACTCATCTTTTTGCAAATAATGTATACGTTTTTCGTACCGTATTTTGCTCTATAATATATAGGTGTGGTCTAGGAGGCTAGTACGCTAGTCGTGGTGTTCATCTAGTAGGTTGTCGCTTGTTCGGTCCCTGTTGTTGACCGAATTTTTCTTGAGTAACGCTCATTGAAAACTATAAACAATACCACTGAGAGTCAGCGACTGTGCTGCCGCAAGGATTGTTAGAGAAATCCCACGTTTGAGAGAGCCGCTGAACTCGTTAAGGAAGGCATCTTTCCAGTGGACTGGGGGGGGGAGGTGAATATGTTTTGTTTAGGAGTGGGAGAGTATTTACTACCGTGTGCCTGACCAAACATAGCATTACAAACTGTGTGATTCGAACCCCTTGGCAATTTGACTTGCAATGCGGGCCTTTTGTTAATGCCAGTTTTTGAAATTTCTGGCGCAGTGAAGCTGAATTAAAAATCAAGTCTTTATCTTTGTTAATGTTTGGGTGTAACATTAAAGTCGACCCACCCACAAACAACGGTGTGACAAAATGGCGAGCACGAGCATGTCGATTCCACAATAGTATATCCAAAGATCCGGCTGCGTACTGCCCATTTGCACAACTTCCAGCAGGTACAAGAGTGTTTCGAAGAACTTCCATAGACCATTGGGATGGAACCCGCTGGGTAGAGCCTAGGAATGGCACAGTAAAATTCAAACTTGACATTTCAATCTGTACGGCGAGCCCCGTCAAGGACGTCCAAAACAATTGGCTAGTGACAAACATGCGAACAAAATATATGCATCACTAAACGTTACTAATTTGGGCTTGAATGTTAGGTTTCTCCATGGGCTCGAACACGAACAATCATCTCGGACTCACCGTTAGGTGGGTACCTCGTCAATTGATAAAGCGAATTGTCTCGTTACTCCTCCAAAAAACTCGTTTTCAAAAGAGACTGTGTCGTCTCTGGTGTTACGCGCTGACGACGATGTTTACAGTGTGTAACAGCTCGCACTGTCTTGTGAATCTAGTATTTAGCCGCTACGTTTCCTGAAGATCATTATCTTGAGGAAATCACATGATTTTTTTTGGCCGATTATATAGCTTCCTCGTTTCGCGCCACTGGCCGATTGTTGGCGTCTCCATATTCCTCTATTATTCCAGTCTTATAGCCTATCGCCTTCCTTTTTAATCCACTCTGGTATTTTGCACCTTGTCTAAATTGGAAACCATGCAAACCAGTTTAAAAGTGGCCGGTCTAGGTCTCGAACCCGGTCCTCCCGAATGCAAGGCACAGGCTTTGCCACTAAGCTATCTTGCTCGGTAGAGTAATATCTGTCGTGTCGACAGGATACGACATATATTACTGTAGACAGGCTACGTGCTACAAATGCGATCAACTTCAGCTAATCACGTTTCGTATTTTCGCTAGCTGCCGCATTGACTGTGGTCCGAAAGAGTCGGTCAACACACGGCGGATGGTTTCGGCGTGACAGATGAAAGAGCTTTTCGGAGACCTACCTACCGCTACGTTTGTGGCGACAATCATCAGGCTATTTCTATGGCTTCGACGCACCCATTCTCATATATCCGTAACTGAGCGGAATATAGACGACTACGGGCGGAAAACAGCACAGACGACAAGAAGCGGTACGACAGCCTGGCTATTTCTACTGCGACTTTTACCATTCAGCCGACAGCAGCGATCATTCCTATTTTTTCTCATATCTGCCGAGCATATCCGTGTTTCGAGGTCGTCCAACAGCGAACGGCTCTGCAATCGAGAGACAATTTGCATTTGCGCCTGCATGCATACATGCGAATTAGATACATGCATGCCAACATAACAGTAGAGCGTCGTTAAAACAAACAAACAAACAGACAACAGCAACACAAAAAAACAGTTGTCTCGTCTAAAAGTTGGCCAACGCTAAAGCTCACTGTGGGGCAGAAGACACCAGCGGACCGAGAAAAGACGGAAGCACGCTGATGGAGAGCATTAATAGGGGGCTAGTGGAAAGCAGCGTAGCAGAGGACAAATGAAAGGCAGCGTGAAGCGTTCTATGCAATGTGGGCGACAACTTTCCCTCCACCACCCGTAGCCCGAACTTAGACGTGGAACGCCATTGCGGAAGATCTGCCCTAGGCGCTCAACGCGCCCACGTAGTGTTGAGGTTCTACAACTACAATGCTAGATACAATGCAGACGGTACACCCAGATCGACAAGTTGCAGCAGTGACGATAAAAATAGCTTGGTCGCCAATCAACTCACCGACTACGACAACGTGCATTTCAAATATAAGCGCGGCAAAAGTTGCCGTATGTCAAAGGGCGCAACTTTATTTTATTAAGTAAGAGTAGGAACCCGGAAAACGAAAAAAATAATACTGTACTAGACATTTAACTCTAGTTTATCGCAAGCCATGGCATCAAAAGAAAGCAGTAAAAACATAAGAGAATAACAGAGAACAACAAAGCTTTACTGTCCGCTACAGCACCGCAGTGTCTATGCAGTGACAGTGCATTACGAAGACAATATGTCAATTAGGCGAATACCTACGGTAACAGCAACAACAACAGTAACAGCAACGAAAACAACAAATTGCCCGCGCATGCTGTGGATCTCCAGCAGTCTGCAATATAGATATTGTTTCAAGCACCTAACAAGTATACGCCTATTTTATTATATTTATTTATTTATATATATATATATATATATATATATAATAGACTGACCCGATATATATCGCGGTAGATGATATTGAAGCAAATATATATATATATATATATATATATATATATATATATATATATATATATATATATATATATATATATATATATATATACATATTTATAACGTTTTTAGAATAAAAACCACGAATTTTCCATTTCTAAACCACTGATTTGATAAACACTACCCGAAGAAAAAATGCCATTAATGAAAATAGGCATTGATTGGCAGCCTTAACCTCTTCATTGCTAGAAAAACGCTTTTTAGTGAGACTACTATGCAAATACCAAAGAAGCAATAGTCACGGAGGGCTAGGTGCCGCACGCATTCCAAAAGTCCTGCATAATGTTCTCCTGTGATGGTTTTGTCGCTCTCAGTTGTTGAGTAGTCGAGCCGTCTTGAGTTGTTGAGTAGCCTTGAAACATCGTAGCCATTACCCTTCCGGCCAATGCCGCTGTCGGTACCTTCTTCGGAAGTCGTTTACCGGGTGCATTGGCACCATTGGCGAGGTGCTCTTTGGGTACCGGGGATGTAGTGATGGATCGAACTTCCATTGACAGACACGAATCTGCGCCAAAATCCGACAGAATTTTGGACATCTGGGACAAAATTCATTGATAGGCGGAAACACGCGCGTCTTTTTGCCCTTAATTGAGCGTGCGCGGTACCCATTTTGCTCTAAGCCTTTTCATCTTCAAGGTCTCGTGTAGTTTAGAATGCGCACTTCCCAAACTATTCAAGTCAAGGCCTTTGCTATCTCGCTTATGTTCAATCTGCAGCAAAGATATTTCCGCACGTTTTTCACTTTTCCTCATCAGTAGCCATTTTCGGGCGTCCTGATTGATGATTCATCCTTGATGCTCGTGCGACCTCCTTTAAACGTTTTAGTTCAGTAGTAAACAGTGGCAGAACATAACGCAGAGTACCCTTCTAATTTGCCCCTCTCTATTAACTCAATTTACACTTGTATTGCAATTCAACCTTTGAAATAAAAATGCTTGATAACCGCTTGAAACTATTTTTCATTTTACATTTTTTACCGTTACGTTTCACGGAAAAAGCAGTCAAATGAAATTGTAAGGGCCAATCATCACAACAAGGTAGCAGCCAATTCTATGAAGCTCATTCTATAAACCTTTTGAACATTCTAGTATATAACTACACCTTTTTATTGTGGGAAATTCTGCGAGTGACGATTATTGAAATATTTTCGGATCCTGTTCCCCTAGTATGATTGCGTAACTAGGATGAAATACACTAATACCGACAATCGAGAGCGTTGGGGAGTCGGTCACAATGCCGTCCCAAATCTGAACCCACTAGCAAAAGCTTAGTATCTATGGAAAAATGTATTATATTAAATATGATCTGAATTGGAGAAATTGTTGTCCTCAGTGAAGTTCTACTAATAACCGTACTTTTACCTCTATGCAAAACCCTCCAAGTGTTCAAAATACTATTGATTCGCTAGAGGGCCGAAAAATTGCGAAATCTTTTTTGCTCCGCGAATACCGACGTGACTTATAATGGGAGGGGGGGGGGGGCGTCAGGCAGTGAGTCAGCCCCAATGCCTTAACACACGAGCGCAACATCTTTTGTACGAAACTTAACAAAGCCGATATATCGGAGAGACGCCTTCATTTCCATGCAGCCCATTAGAGTCGCCGCTAATACACAGAATGCCCGCAGAGCATGGGATTTAGTTGAATAAGTCGTGCCTGCCTGAATAGTGCCCAGAGATTCACCACAGTTTCAGCAGCGTCGCCGGGTAAACTGCCAATAATATTTCTATAAAGGAGGGGCATGTAGGCAAACTTCTATTACCTTGCGGGGCACTACCTCAGTGGTTGGGGGTTTGAACAAAGGTGCTTTAGTAGCTCTATAGAAAACGTGTCATATATATATATATATATATATATATATATATAGAGAGAGAGAGAGAGAGTATAACAACGCTCGAAAGGAAGTTGTCTCTCCAGACGTGTGGTAACAAGGATCACTCGAGCTGTAATTCAAGCCCAACCTCTAAACTGAAATTACCAAATTCGAAGTCTCAACTTAGACAGTTTGGAATTTGACTGTTAAAATATTTAAACACGTCCTTTGTTGGACGCCTAGCTCAGATTCCTCTACTCAAGCATTTGCTCAATCAATGTCAGAAAGTTCAGCGAGAAGTGCGCGAAAGTGGAAAATATGCTTTTAAATAAAGACCGTAGTGATATATCACGTGTTCTGAAATGGATTTAGTTTAACAAAGGTAAATGTCATAATTTAATAAATTGATCAGTACATATGCTACATGTATGCTGTAAGCTACGCATCAACAAATCTAGTAAGCAAATCTGAAGGAGAAGAGAGCGTCCATTCTAACGGCAGACTCAGTTTACGCCTGATATACCTCGTTTGCCACGTATGGGACTGGACACAGTGAGACCATCGTAAGGTTCTTCCAATGGCTTTAGGATGCGCAGGTATCTATTTTGTATTGCATTTCCGATACAGGCACCACTATGGCAAATAGGCGACTATCTACATTGCGGTTTGCGGCCCGGTCGTGCGATAGGCCCGTCGGTAGACTACATTAACATAGTCGAATTGTCACACACGACGGTGACGGGTAAGGTACACCGATGGTAGATATGTATCTTCTCCATACCCGACGTTGTCCGATGCATCGACGACAATATATAGGCAATGCCATATACATATATATATATATGTCTGATTGTTTGGGCTTCAATGTATATATATATATATATACCTTTATTGTGTATGTAAATATATTGCATCTCTATGCGTCCCACATAGAGGTATCCTACCCTCTCTTGTACCTCTGCGGTATACCTCGCCTATCGAACAGCGTAAACTCTCAACGTCAGCAAGTTGTACCGGACGGCAGCGGTTGCAGTTAGCATGTATGGTTAGCGATAAGGTCGCATTCCGCATTCTGCTGCATCACCATGCTGCAGTCCCGCCTCATATTTGAAACAGTCTAGCGCGGGTATTGAAGCGAACTCTGAGCAACCAACGTTTACAAACACGACGACGGCAGTCTTAGTCATAGGAGAGCTCCCCTGGCCCAGGGCAGGGGGCTTTTGACACTCATAGGTAACAATCAAAGCCTTGCGTGTCTCCTCAGTTCCATGTCGAGTCGATAGCAAACCGCGGCGACCCAACAATAATCAGAATTATGATGTTGAAGGAGATTTTCCGCGCTCTTTTATCTGCTTTCCTCTTGCGTTCAATGTTTTTCACCTTATCCTCCGACAAGGACGAGGTACATACAAATACATACGTAGATCCTTACGTAAATAAGCGCGGTGTTTAACAGCCTTGAATATCTGACGTCTACTGAATGTTTAGTTATGCAGAAATTGGGCCCTCTGTCGGTGAAGTTTGGGTAGACGCTTGAATTGATACATGGATTGACCGCCAGGAATACAGAAGACAACGTCACTCAAAAATTTAAAATAGTTACATTTTGCATTTTACATCTCATGCGAAAATCTGCGTTAATCAAGGATGAACAAAGCGAACGAGCTGCGGACTATGTAGCACAGATTCCGATCGATCAATTTCTAAGCTGCAGTAAGAATTCGCAGTAGTTTGGCAGAAAACATTCAGCAGACGTGACTCTCACATTGTTAAAGTTTCTAGCCAATGTGAGTTTTCATGGCTAAATGTCTGCGAATACGCAGCACGTAATAACATATAATAATTAATCAAACAATGCTTGTCTGGGACGCCACAGTCACGGACTCATTAGCAGCTTCAATGGTCGGTGGCGGGGCGGCCTCAGCAGGTTACGCTGGTAATCTAGCCGAGACAAGGAAGCTCGGGAAATACGCATCAATAGACTGCCCACATGACTTCCAACCACTAGCGTTCGAGACCTTGAGAGGCCCAGGCGACGTCACTCGCAAGCTTCTACACAGGATTGGTGAGCAGCTGAACCTCGCAACCGGAGATAAGATTTCTGCAGCTTATCTGAGGCAGCGCCTCGATCTCGACGTCCAACGCGGGAATGCGACATCTGTCCGGGGCACGCTGTTGAAGTGGTCCCAGCCCATTCTTCTCGAGATGGAGTAACATTTCCCGTGCACACGTTCCCAGAAGACAATTGTCGCTCCACTTTCTTAATAAAAACTGAAAAAAAAAATATATATATATATATATATATATACCGAGCAAGATTAAATAAACAATATATTACATTCACTCGGCGGAACTAAATGGTGCCAAAACGCATCGTTCCACATACTATAAGTACAAATATGCAATTAAACATACGGTGCAGAGAATAACAACTGACGGAGCTATGCTGAGCATAAAAAGACATCTTATCAGTCTTATCACAAGTCCGACAGCAGACATTCAGGCAGAAATTCGTTCATTCAGGTTTCAGATACAGCTACTTCCTTGTTTATATATATATATATATATATATATATAGCCCATAAGGTTCTAAACTTACTTTTTATGCGGCCGTGAGGCGCGCTATCTACTGGCAGACAACGGAAACTGTTAAAATAGGTGTCGAGGAAGCGCAATTCGTGGTTTGCTTAGGTAACTTTGTGTGTGTGTATTTGGCTAGTTTAGATGACGTTTTTCGTCAGCTGAACTGAGCACTTGCAACTATTTTATGTTCATACAATTATAACTTAAATCAAAAAAATGTTCAGTTTCGAATCGGTTTTGAGCATTTGGTAGGGGGAGACGCATGTGTAGGTAGACTAGACGCACTGTAGTATATATATATATATATATATATATATATATATATATATATATATATATATATATATATATATATATATATATGCATATATATGCATACGCATGCAAGACTCCAGCTCGACCTCGCTGGCCCGTGGCAGAGTGGCACGACAGTTCCTGGCAGTAACCGCTCTCACACTAAGCCACCTCAAGTGGTTGAAATGAGAAGAAGGCCAGGAAAAATAAAGAAAAAACACGCGACCCACCCTAGGTTACGGCACAAGCCAAAGCACCAGAGAAAGAGAACCCTAGCGAGCGAGAGAGCCGAGGGAACTGTTGGGAAACTGCTCCGGTTTGAGCGTCGACGCGGAAAAGGATGTCGTCGTATCGTTACGTGGATCGTGGCCTGGTGGGTCAGCTCGACATTGTGAGCCTGTTATGAGTTGGCATTAGCGTTGGTAATTCCCCCCCCCCCCCCGGCCCGCCAGCCCAGTTGCTAATCCCCCCGCCCGGCACCCCAACGGTGGCCATCGTAAATTACAGCCAGCTGCTAGGCGGCCGTTGCTGACGACAGTCGTCTGTACGATGATTTACTATGGCCATGTCGGCCAGCCAGCCACGAGAAGAGTCAGCCGACAAGAGCTTTTTAGAGGACGATCATTAAGTATGAAAGAAGGTAGGAAGGACGGAAACGCTTGCGCTGTAGGCTGTGGCAGCTTGCTTGCTCCTCTGTAGAGAGCTAGTTCTACAAGCTCTCTGTAGAAGCATATAGAAGCATATATAGAACCTACCCGCACACAGCGACAGACAGACAGACCGACAGCCGAGTACACTACACTACCTCCCACCTGTCGCAGTAACTGCGGCGGCAGTAGTTCGTATGCTGCTGCTGAGCGCAACGAACGATAGAGGTGTGTGCTAGCGCGTTAGTTGTACGAGTTAGTCTAAGACTAGTCATTGTAGTTATAGTAAAAATAGTAGGAATGCTAGTCATTATGGTAGAAGTCGTAGTAATAATAGTAGGCGGAGTAATCGTAGGTTTAACCTCCTAGCCTATCACGACGACCTCCTCCTCACCGTCCAGGCCTGGACCTAAAATTTGTTACAGAACGGTGCGAGTAAAACACATACTGGATGCGGGTGGCGGACCTCGCGCTCGCCCCTGCTAAAGGTGAGGCCATACTCCTGGTAGGACGGAGGAACTGCGCCGCCCTTTACTTCCATGTAGAAGACTAGGAGATCGCAGTCGTTAGCAAGGTGAGGTACCTCGAAATCACCCTAGACAGGGGTCTCCGCGGTGCCGAACACTTGCGGCGGGCGACAGAGAAGGCAATCAAGACAGTCAACAACTTTGCACGGTTTTTGGTCGACACTTACGGGCCTCGACAATCTAGACGTTGCTCAATCATGTCCGCGACCGAGTCAGTTGCCCTGTACGGAGCTCCGGCCTGGCCCACCGGCACACTAAAGTTCGCCGCCAACAGAAACCGCCTGCGTCAAGCAAGTAATTGCGGCTTATCAGACGGTTAGCGCAGCGGCGGCTCTTGTTCTCGCGGGAACGGTCCCTAGGACTTAAAAGCGGCCAAGCGTTGCCGCCTATGGGGCAAGCCCCAGCGCAAAAAGAGCAAAAAGCGTCGGCGCACAATCGGCCCATGGCAGGAAGAATAGGACTGCTAACAAGAAGGTGCCCCAGGCGCCAGTTTTCCCACCTTATTCCCACGCAAACATCAAAAACTGGCTGACCCGACCGGGGGGTCAAACTCACCTTTTACTCGACCCAGATTTTGACAGGTCAAGGCGACTTTCAGTCCTACTGTTCAGGATCGTGAAGGTTTTCAGCCCCAAGTGCATCTACTGCTGCAATGGACCAGAGGACACCCCAGAGCACACTATTCTGAGGTGTCCTGCATGCCGCCCAGCAGTGCGTACCCCTACAGCGTTTAATAAAGACTTTAACTTTCAACATATATGGCTTCCGCAAAAAAAATGCGAAAGCACCCGTGCCGGAACATCATATTCGAAGTGTTTAAATCCATACTACAAGGAAAATGAGGGCCAACTTCTAAAGGCGCTCCCCTCCCTGTGGCTTCCGAGAAACACACCCGCCAGAAGTAGTAGATTTGCCTCCCCTGACTGTTTGATAAGATGCGCAGGCAGTTCCCAGTCAGACGGGGCATGACTGATTTAATAGTAGTAGTAGTAGTAGTAGTAGTAGTTGTAGGACAAAGCGTTACAACTACTACACACACACACACGCACAAAGCATTGAGACCGGTGGCGTGGTGCATTCGCGTGCGCTTTGCGACCGAAAGGGACACATGAATTCAATTTTTACCGTTGCACATTTGTATTTATTGAAGTCCGTCTTACGAAGCAATGCGAGAGCGGTTCCATGGAAGTTAATGATTTAAAGCCCAAAGTCAGCCCGAAAAACCTACGATTAAGAGTAGTAGTAGTAGTAGTAGCAGTAAGCTAAGTAAAAAGAAAGTAGTTCCGACGGAAATGGTGGTAACATACATTCAGTGAAATAATCTTATTTATTTCACTCATATTGAGTATGCATATAACATAGATAAATATTTTATAATATAATAATAATAATAATAATAATAATAATAATAATAATAATAATAATAATAATAATAATAATAATAATAATAATAATAATAATTTATTTCACATTCAGTGAAATAAAACTTTAAGAAAACGAGTAGCAGTGAGGTGGTAGCAAACGTTGAATTAGTCGTCGTAACAGTAGTAATAATTACACGGGTGATCAGTAGTTAGTCAACAGTAGAAAGCAAAGAAGAAATAGCGTGCGCAGTGACAGGCAGTTAAAGCAGCGACGTCAATCGCGTAAACAACAACACCAGCGCAAGGAACACACCGTCTCCTGCGCACCTGTATGGTGGTGGTGGTGTTGGTGGTGGTGGTTGCGGTCGCAGTGGCGGGAGCAGCAGCAACAGCCTCTGCAGAACTCTGTGAGTACAGTCGCATGTTCTACGACGCGCTAAAATTTCCCACCAGCCCACAGAGCGACTAGCCGAGCGTGTCTCGTTCGCTCTGCGTTCGTATGACACGAACGACACGTAATGATTTTGCTCACGCTCCTATTTAACCTCCACTTTTTCTTCCATTTGACTGCTGCTGCTGATGCTGCGGCTGCTACTGCTGTTTTTACTACTAGAAAGGACGACAAAGAGAACTAACTATTGTTTACCATCCATGTTTAGTACTTGAGACGCCTGACCGCCTTGATACCGTACAGGGGCCGTTCAGCAAAACGCACGATTAGAGGAGCAAGAGGTAGTGATGGTAGAGAAAAGTACGAGTATACATTATATGTATGTATATTGGGTTGTTCGATCAAGTGTTCTTTTTTTCTTTTTTATGTTTTATTTTTTTGGAAGTTCAGTATTATTGTTGTATTTGTATATATGTAAAATGCAACAAATGTCTCCTTAATTTTTCTTTAATCTATATAGAAAACGCCATCGGCTCACAGGAAGACAAGGAAGAGGAGAAGGAGAAGGAGCAGGAGTTATTCTTTCCAAAGTGGTCGTAACGTTAGGCCGGGAAAGGATGACACAATTGCAAATAATATATCATTCATAAAGCGAGCTAACTGTCAATCAATCATTTCTAAAACAAAAACTGCTACGTGTGTTACGCCTTCCCACACGACACTAATGACCTTTATTTAGCAGGAAAAATACCAGAAAGACAATACCGAATGAGATCCAACTGAACCAACAAAGAAGTATCTAAAATCTACTTATATCTTACGCATGGCGACACCCCGTGTTCTACAAACGGCGCGTTAGCCGCTTAAGGTATTGTTGGTACGCTGACGAGCAAATTAAAACTAGTTCTTACCTTTAGCCAATCCATTGATCAAAACCCTGCCTAGCAACGTGGCAGAAATTATCTTAAGAAAGATTGCTTTGATAACGAAACTGTAAACTATTTGTGTCCACATTTTTTAGTGTCCACATTTACGCTCTACTTCGAGATATATTTACAATATAGCTACGACTCTACATTTAGCAGGAAACTGCTGTTGTTATTAACCCGGCAATGTTACAGTTATTGTGCAGAGTATTCAGCTATACAATCGACAACCAAAAATGTTTGCGTACCTATCCAACGTAACAATCATGTTGCTTTGTTAACTTAAATACTAAATTATAAAACCAATTAAGAAAATAAAATGCAGCTAGTGTCGCCACGGTCGGACTCTCCCCAGTGAGCCTGTGCCCCTTGGAGTTACATCTTAGATTATTGCTTCAGAAGGCCAGAAACGAAATTTTCCGGCTATAGTCGTCTATTACTTTTCACGCTATTTTCCTGCTATTTGTTTCAATTTTATTTGGAGTTGTTGCATGTTTATACGAGCATGTTTGACAACAAATTTAACTTGATTGACCGATTAAGCCCAGAAGCCAAATGCGCCACCGAAGTGTGTTGTCTCTTTTTCTAACGCGTTTTCTCATACACTTCTGACATGTTCGAATCAAAAAAAGTATCTCTAAGTCCCGGAACCCGGAGACGTATTGCGTACTAGCTACCTACGCCACGCAATAGTATGGAGATTGAACCTCCTCGCTCTGAGCGTCCAACAACAACGGCGCAATATGCATCACCCACTCAAGAGTTGAGGTGTACGAGTACTGTCTGTATATCGACCCAGATATCGAATTGCCTCGGCCGGCCGGTAGAGACCGTACGGGGGAACCTTGGCTCTCTCGGCGCCGCTGGTCCATTAGCTTCAGCCTCTGTTAATCGCCGTGCCACTATTGCAACGCTATACGTTACGCGGCGTTCTCCGCGTGTCCAGCTAGCTGGGAGGCTCCGACACCAGGGTCGGACTTCGGTAATCGTGTGCTCCACAAGGTCATGGCAATATATACACGAGGATGTGCTAGCGAATTGCTCGCAGTATCGCCAAACAATAACGAACCACCCCCGTACGACGATGGCCGCGAGCGAGAACCGTCCGTCCTTTCCGCAGCGAACCATCGGCGGGACTGAAAGCACACGAGATGACACTGGCCGGTCACTGGCTACTGCACACGGCAGTACGAACGACATAGGAGACGGAGGCCCGAGGAATTGGGCCGGCTTTTCCAACGTAACGTCACATGATGACGGCCTTCGACAGCTGTGTGTCATTTGCTGTTAGTTGTGCGGCAATAGTCGGGTTGGCTTCCAATAGCTGGACTTATGGATCCGCGCGTGGATCTAGCAAGGCAGCAGCAGCATCACCAGCAGCAGCGTATGCTTCTCGCAATCAATTGCCAGATATCGTTGTCGCGTGTCGATTGCTGTTGTTGTTCTTGTTGCTGTTATTGTTGTTGCTGTTGTTGTTGTTGCTGTTCCTGTTATCGTCGGCAACGTTATCGACAAACGCAAAACAGCTTACGCTGTCCAATCAGCTTACGGCAAGCTGCAGAACGCCATTAGCATGACTGCCGCCGCACGCTAAGCGATAGCCGGGAGACGATGGCAACATCAGCGACGCTAACACAAGCAGCAACAACAACAGCAACGACAGCAAAAACAACGACAGCAGCAGCAACAACAACAATAAAAAGTATGCGGCTTTTAAAAAGATTCACTAGGACTCCGCCTCAAACGGCTTGCTCCCTAAGCATCGGGGAGCATCTACCAGGAGGGCGATGAATGAAGTTACAGATAAGGCCACATCTGTAACTAAGGTTTGTCTCCTGCCTCTTCTTCAACCTAATAGAGTTTATACGTGCCCCTCTTTCTCCACTCTCTCTCTCCCTCTCTGGCTGATTGCTCGCTTCCTGCCTTCTGACCTTACGTTTGTCTGGTTGGGGCACTCTGGTTTGTCTTTCGCCATGTGTCGCTTTCTCGACTGTTGTAGACAGCTTCTGTATTAATCGCCCGGTTTAGCAATCACATTGAAGCCTAAGTGCCTTAGTGATTATACGGAGTCTTACAGGACAGACCTGACGAAAGTTGGCTCTCGTTGGATGTTGATTGTCGACGTTTCAACGCTCAGAGGATCGAGACGCCGGAAAGTAAATGTGCATTATTATTAGGACGCAGACGGCACGTTTCTTTTCTTTAATAAATTCATGAGATTTGTACGCTCCTTTGCGATTTAAATGTTATTCTGAAAGTAAGGAAATGTTATATATCTATATTATAATAATTGATATTATTATTAATAATAATAATAATAATAATAATAATAATAATAATAATAATAATAATAATAATAATAATAATAATAATAATAATAATAATAATTAATGATATTTTTAGTAATAAAATGACATACCGAGGTTCACACCCTGCCGAGGCTGTAACTCAGCGTTGGCATAATCTTCAGCTAAAAAAGTTGCACAGCAACACGCACTGACGGTCTCTGAATGACCTTCATATATATGAAAGAAATTGCCGCTCTGCACCTGCTACTGATTTGTTCTGTGAAGGTCGTACCCCCTATAATGGCCGTGCGGCCTAGTATGGTAAGGAGTTTACGAACTCCAACTTTTAGCCTCCGCAAAAAAAATGGCCTGTCGAACTTCACAACAAAACCACATTAGCTTTGTGATGCATGCCTCTTGTGTGTCAAGAATTGTATTAGCCCAAATTATTGCACATAAGAAGTACTAAGAGTGCGTAGCAAGGACGTTGAAAGAGTTGTATATCTCACTATTTATAGTTTCGAATTTCCACTATAGCTTTCTTACAAATGTTAACATTTTATTCAACACATATTTTCTCAGTATCTAAAATACAGGTGAGCGATAAAAGCAGATAGGCATATATTTCTTGCCACTTTAGAGCTCAATCTACAATGTTGACATTGGGTGAAAAGGCGTCTTATAAGTCATCACGACGCAAGCTGGTGACGCCAGAAGGGATCGCTAGTAAATCCTTGTGATTTTTTGCAAAACCAATCGGATTTACTTGAGGGTAGCACTAGCAGTAACACTGCTAAACGCTGAAACACTCTAGCTTATATTATAAAAATACTACCACTACTACGCAGACAGCTGCGTATACGCCGGCGCCACGATGCCTGGATCGAATTCGGTGGGGGGGAGACAGGCACCGTACTGACTGATTCACCATGCGCCCCCTCAAAGCACGAACTAACAAAGTGGGTTCTCTGACAGTCCTCATGTATTTTTCGAGGGACCTGCTCCGCGAGGCCGGCTGTTCTAGTAAGAGCTGAATGAACCGTTCAAATGTAATAGCGTTAGTACTCAAATCAGTCAGTTAGTCTAGTAGTACAATAACGCGATCTCTCGAGTTTCGAAAAATCGGCGCTGCTTTCATAAACTCAGAAAACCCTTTATCGTACTTTGAACCACGAGTCTCGTGGTTTGCAGTATAAAAGTCGGACTTGACACAAACATTATTATTACTATTATTACCACAGAAAACGATACTTTCCCGCCGTGCAGAAGCAAGCAGAAAATGTAGATCACAACGGCAACGCCTATTGCAAGGTCTACCGACAATCGCAGAAGATCGTTACTTCACTGAAACTAACCTTGTCTATGCGGTGGCTAAAAGACTAATCAATGCAGCGTTTCTACGCTGTGTATGTTAGTGTCATATATATATATATATATATATATATATGCACGCGTACACATACATCGTGTATGTTTTTAGCTACATATAGCTTCTATGCGGCGTTTGTATCCCCATTTCAACCGAAAGAAACTGCTGCGAGCCCGCGAGACACGCAGTGGTCGGCTAACAAACGCGCGCATATTTGTGACAAGAGTTTATCGAGCGCTGCTTCCCTTCTTTATGTGTAGCAGTCAGTGTTCTTGCACTCGGCGGCTTTGATCAGTGTAATCGAGCTGATCGTTACGGTATGCTGCCTCCCAGTTCGGTGGCGACGCCATTCGGCGACAGAAACTTTCCACAGGCCAGAGGCTTGATTTCCTGCCGCCGATCGCCAGCCCCCGTGGCCATCATCATTATCGGTTGCTCCTCGATGGTCGATGACGTGGTCATCGGAAAATGTTGTTCTGGATGGAAATGAAGGGCTGTCAAATAAGCGTTTCGAAACGCGCTGGCAAAACCTTCAATCTTCTCTGGTCGAAAATTCGTACAAGGGGTCGTTTGTATAGACCAGAGGGTCAGGTTGTCACCCAGCTAATGAGAACAGGCGCGAAAAAGCAGCCACCCAGTTGATCTGAGTGGGTACTCTGCTAAAGCGGCCAAAAAAAGCTATGGAGGCGGTTAGCTACTCAGCTACGAAGAGACGCATTTACAGTTTCGTGGCCGTCGTGCGGAAAAGATGTACTGGTATACGATGCCTTTTGTTGTCAATGTAACGTATCCGCTTTCCGGGTGCACGAGCCCAGTCGTCTTGCTGTGGAACTGGCAATCGCGAACACAGCACTGTGTTGACCAAAGTAATTCAGTGTCTGTGGAAATAATTCTAAATAAATTTATTTTGAGTCTGACAACGTGCTTTAATGGCAAAACCATTGTCGAGCAGCTCATACTTGTGTTGTTTACATGTAGGATCGGTTATCCTTAAGTAAGCTTAGAGTAGAGAAATTAGAAAACGCGTGCTTTATAACCTATCGGTATCGGTAAAGCGGTTACTAAACCTGTCTAATGTGGGTCATAACCAGAAAATAGGAGCACAGGTTAAAACAACTTATTTTAGAAATAAGAGCACTAATTAGTACATACCTGTCTTAGGCATAACGCTCCCGCATTTTTTACCACGCATGCTTAGTAGCATGATTTGCCATAAATCGAAATTGAGAAAGCTTCAGATAAGACCTGACGATCCACCAACAGTATTGTCCTCATAGGTCTCTCAAAGCTTAGTCCTTACGTCTCATTTGTGCATGTCGACAGTTTGGTAACACTTTTTACTAGAGTCTTTGAAATTCATTATTCACGGTTTTGTAATTGCGTTTTCTACGGTCTACGGTTTTGATGAAGTATACAGGTATATATATATATATATATATTTTCTGGACGCAAGGGCAAGACGGTTGTAATAGAAGTCGAGGGTTCTACTAAGTTGTAAGACTTCACAGATGAAATCGCACATGCCTTGCAATAGATTTGTGCCTGACGACTTTATCCCTTATGCGCGAGACTTTATCCCTTATGCGCGAGGTGTGGGCCAATCGCAAGCCTTTAGAAAGGATGTTGTCACTCATTTTATGCTGAAGGTGCGGATAGCAATCGTGATAAACGGAAAGCTGTGAAAGTCTCTCAGTTTTGTTCGTTTGCGCCATCTATTGCAGTGATATCCTTGGGCCACCGCGTAATCCAGTACCACGCGGGTGGGCGAACTCTAGTCCATAAGGCTGTCCAGCGTGGTGGAAGATAAGGCATTTGACCATGCTCGAGCCATAGGCCTTGCAATCGCTTAAAGGGTCGCATTATTGATGTCATCAGAGGCCGTTGCTAAAAGCATAGCAATAAAGCCCTTACGCTCAAAGGCACTCGCGAAGGCATTTGCCTCCTAGTGACTATACATATATATATATATATATATATATATATATATATATATATATATATGGAAGATAACAATTGACGTACACACAGACGATTCACGGCTCACTTAATGAATACATTTTTAATTAAGTCAGCTGTGAAGTGTTAGTTAGTTCATTTCACGTAATATGTATATATGTTTTATTGACGTTCTGCTCAGGAGAGCTACAAGCATGCAATTATATATATATATATATATATAGACACTACACGGCTTACTCAACTAGTATATTTTTAATAAAGTAAGCCGTTAATCATTTAACGTTATATATATATATATATATATATATATAATTAACGCTCTGCCCAGGCGAGCTGCAAATATGCAATTAAATATATATATATATGAATATATATATATATATATATATATATATATATATATATATATATATATGCGTGTGTATTTGTAGCTCCCCTGGACAGAGCGTTAATCAGTTAATCAAACATATATTGTACGTAAAATGATTTTATTAAAACTTCACGAGTGTTCTCCTCTGTGAGATTGACTTGATGCTTCCCGTTCCCGGGTTCGATCCCCGTTGCACTGTGGATGACTGCAATAGAAGAACTGTGTTAAAACTACCCAAATGGTTGCTATTAATTACCCCCCCTGCTCTCTGCAGCGTTACTGCAGCATTAGGCGGCGAGATCGTATGCTGCTCGCGCGCCTGTGGTACAATCGGGCACCGCAAATGCTCTGGCAAAGACGCTGTGAGCACGCAAAGCTTGGTGTGTATCACCACCTACAGCAACAAAAGTCACGTACTCGGTAACTGCTCAACGGGCCCTGTCAACGGGTTATCCTCACGAACAGAATGCTCAATCAGCTTCTTTCTTGTGTCCGAGTAAGCGGCACTCCGTTTAGTTCCGCCCACGCCTAACAATTATTGGTCATGGCGTTTGATCGTATTCTTCAGTTCGCCGAAAGCTCACGACGACAGCAAAGAGACTTCTTCGTATCCTGACGGAGCTGAGCGTCAACGTCAAGGATAGCAGAATATTCTGCTTCAATACGCTCGTATGCGGATCACCAGCAGTGAAGCCTTTCCGACCTCAGAGTCGGACTCGCGCTCTGCATAAAAAAATTAGCATAAGGCTAAGGTCCTCGTATTGCATGCCTCGACTCTGCTCTCAACTCTGCTGCTGGAGTAACCAGCGCTTCGCCCACGACGTCTACGCACAGTCTGATGGCCGTCCGCGACTCACCGAGTTCAACGGTCGACGCGACATTGACGCGCAGTTGCTGCATTTCCAAGCTGAAATGCAGCCACATGGCAGATAGAATTCCGCCGACTGTTTTTAAACTATAGGCCATATTTCTAGCGGAGCCTCCAAAGCTGGTCTTTGAGCTATCTTCATTCCTCATCGATCTACCACTAGAGATGACGCACGAATGGGCGTTACACATAAACGCCCACAAACATTTTCCATTGTATTTATTTTGATCAGAAAAGTGCTTTTAACAAGGTCGACCAAAAGATTGTAGTCAACAAACTAAGAGCACTCGACGTTCATACGCAGGCCTGCGAATGGTTAACCGAGTTTTTGCACGACCGGAGTCTTTCGGACAAGTCAAGTCAGACACTATCTGGCGTGCTGCAGAGAAGCTGCGTCTCTCTCAATAACAAGTAAACAATGTTTGTTCTAGATATGAAACTCTTTATGCTGTTGCGTGTTAAATATTTGTCTTTGTTGCAGACTTAATATACTTAGTACTTGGACTATATAGTGCGCTAGCCTCCTCATCAGCGCGCACAGCGCTGCAACCCGCTGTCGATAATGTCAGCCGGTGGTGCATGGATAATAATGGTATGCAGCTCTCCGTTCATAGGAGGCTTGCTTTAGCATACGGCTTCTTTGAGCTAAGCTACCTACTCAATGGATTAACACTGTCAATATGACGCGGGATTTTGGAGTCTTGTTCTTGACAAACATCACCATCTCAACGCATTTTACAAGAAACTAGTCAAAGCAGCATCTATTCTTGTGAATATGTTGTTTCGCTGTTTCATGGTTACGGAGGCTACAATGTATCTTTGGTTGTACAAATCGATTGTGTTTTGTGTGAAACCGCTTTGTAAACGCGCGGTCGGCAAACAGTCGAGACGAGGGTGCCCCGCAAGGGGCCAACGCAATCCAGCCCTCAGGTGAAGGATCTCGACGCATCTTCCCGGGTTCGGGGACCATGAGCCGGTAGAACACGAGACTCCCCTCTCATGATCTCGAAGTGTGGCCCAACACAATTTCGAACCTTGGGGGGTGGGGAGGACTGGGGTTTTAAGTGGGTGAGAGTCCCACACTAGGTGTTGTTGATTGTCAACACCGACCGTGCATTATGCATTTTCCAAACGTCCCACATCAACAAAAAAATCGATTGTGTTGTCCAAACTGTTATACTGTTCGTCTGTATGGCATCCATGTTTGTGTAAATGTATATATATATATATATATATATATATATGATTGAAGGTGTGCAGAGAAGATTCTGAAAAAGAGTCCTCAGAAGATGCGACCTTGAATCAAACGATATTGTGAACGATCTTATGCAGACATACTCAAAAGTAATGACGAACGGGTTCTAGCTCAGCTTGTGGGTGCGAACCTTATTGATCACTTTTTTGAAGTTGGCCGAGTCATCGCAGATGCCAACTAATGTCTGGGCCTATTTTTGTTGCAAGAACAGAATACATCAATCATGTGTACGCCTAGCGCATAGCCAGGCATATTCAGAACAGGGCGACTGCGCAGGTTCCTCCAGCTCTTATTTTGTGAATTTATATCACGAACACTATTTGGCTTCTGGTTAAATATATATATATATATATATATATATATATATATATGTTAACTCACGTCCTCGTAATTATATTATTCCCGTTGACTAAATAAAACAGCAAACGGCTACTTGGCGGGCTTAATTTCATTGATTGAGGCCTTAGTCAGTTCTAGCAAGTTTCAGTCTATGTAAGCAAAAATATGCATATGCATTATTATCTAATATTTTTACACCATTTAAATTCTAGAAAAAAATTGTCTTGAATAGGGTACGCATGCCACTCTTTTATATTAGAGGCGCTTAGAGCGGCAGCGGACATTTTATATATCTTATCTTATCTATAAGCGGACATTTTCTATATCTAGGGTTTTCTCAACAGTCCTTGTGACAGCATGATTATTGACTTGTGTAAGCGGTTTATCGGTTTATCATCTATTCTCGTTAAGCATCGCTCAATGAGAGTTCAATTAACAACAGGGATCGAACCGGCGACACCTGGATAGATGGCAACCATGGCTAGTGCAATAGCCCTCTAGACCACGCTGCCACATACACACATATACAATCGACTACTATTACAACTGTAAATCTTCTCCTCTCGTTTCACTAAACAGTACAGCTGTAGCTCACTCCGTACAGTTCACTGTCTCTTGGCGTAGCGAATGGCCTTCAACGCAGACGCTAGATTTGCTCATTTGATTAGTGAACCTTAACATATATTTGACTTGTCTCTATTAAGTAACAATTTCTGACAAGACTGTCTATGAATCGCCATCCACCAAAGCATCTAATCTTATGTTTCAATTTCTCACCAGCATGTCAGATAAATATATATATATATATATATATATACAGGTAGTTCAACAAGTTCTTAAAATAAAAACCAAGAATTTTCCAAATCTTGTTTTAAATGTTTTCTTATTCGATATACTCTCCGAGAAGCTCAATACACTTTTCCCACCAAGAAATCGGAGCACATATACCTCTTGAGTAGAATTCCGCGTCTTTAGACTGACAATAGGCATTGACAGCAGCCTTAACCTCTTCATTGCTAGAAAAACGCTTTCCACCGACACTATTCTTCAAATGTCCGACGACGAAATTATCAGAGGGGGACAACCATCGTCTGCAAAGCGGGCCGTTTCACAATGAGTTCTAGCTTCAGGCAGTCCAACAGTCTTGCATAATATTCTCCCGTGATCGTTTTACCGCTCTCAAGGTAGTCGACCAGAATTATTCCACGTTGATCCCAAAAAACCGTAGCCATCATCTTTCCGGCCGATACCGTTGTCCGCACCCTTTTCGGAGGTTCTTCACTAGGTGCACACCATTGGCGAGATGCTTCTTGGGTCTCGGGAGTGTAGTGATAAACCCAGCTTTCATCGACGGTCACGAATCTGCGCCAAAAATCACACGGATTTTCCGACATCTTGGTCAAATTTCGCTGTGAAGCGGAAACACGCGCGTCTTTTTGGCCTTAGTTGAGCAAATGAGGCACCCATTTTGCTCTGAGCTTTTTCATCTTCAAGTTCTTGTGCAGAATGAAATGCACACTACCCAAACTGATCCCCAAGGTCTCCGCTATCTCCCTAATGTTCACTCGCTTATCTGCGGCAACGATTTTCCGCACTTTTTCCACGTTTTCCTCATCAGTTGCCGTTTTTGGGAGTTCTGAACGTAGTTCATCATCGGTGCTCCTGTGACCTCTTTTTAACTCATTAATCCAGTTGGAAACAGTGGCAAAACATGGCGCAGAGTCACCGTACACCTCGTCTAACTCAGTTTTCACTTGGGTCGCATTCCAACCTTTGAAATAAAAATGCTTGATAACTACTCGAAACTCTTTTTTCTCAATTTTTTAAAGTTACGCACGGGAAAAGCGATCAAACGAAATCGCAACGACCAATCACCATAATATTTTGACTGCTAGCAGTCGAAAAGTTGCCGTTTCCAATAGCGACGAAAGCGCGCCAAAATTCGATCTCTGAAAAGCTCATTTTAAAAACCTGTTGAATTACCTGTAAATACATATAGAGACACAGACAGACTATATGCATATATATATATATATATATATATATATATATATATATATATATATATATATATATGTTTATCCGTTTATATATATATATATATATATATATATATATGTTTATCCGAATATCCAAAACGTGAAACAACAGTAGCCTTAACAGACCTTGACGAGGTTGTTTTTGTTGAAGCTTAACTCCTGCGGTATACTCGCGCTGTAATTGTAGTTGTTGTTGTCGTGGTGGTTGTTGTTGTTGCTGTTGATAACAAAGTCGTTGTTTTGGAAGGCCGCGTCGACGATGGCAATATGAATCATGGTCCCAACGAGAACGTCAGAGTCGTGAGCGGCGCCGGCGTGGGCAGCGTCGCCTTCGGACGGGTGCGCTGTCGTTGCCGCGACAGCCACCCGTCGCAGACCACGGCAGAGCAGCAGCTCGCTGACGCCGTCGAGAACCGGGCCCGCCAACGTCACGTTTGGGCGTCGACCCGTTGTCCTCACAAAGTTCGACCTCACTGATCGATCGTCAAGTCGAGTCGCCCAGAGCTTGTCGCCTGCCCTCCGTTCGCTCGCGTTGCCCGCTTTTTACGAACGTCGCAATTTCTTCTACTTTTGGCACGTTTTTCTCTTCTCGCGTCGCTTCTTTTTCTACGACGTTCCGTTCAGCTCGAAATTCTTGTGTCGCGGCGATTGCCCTGCCCAGATTGTCTTATTTTCTCTCTATGTCCCTCGTCTCAGACCTCTATCTGTCTCTCAACCTCTTTTCTATTCTATCTCTGACCTTCTCCCTCTCTTTCTCTCTTGCTCACTCTCTCTCTCTTTCATTATGTTTCCACCTCCCTGATTCCAGCGACTGACAACAGCTTTCTAGGAAAGCCTGCACGTTATGCGCCCAATGCACTGTGCACACATTATGCTGCTGGTCGACGGTAATGCGTGCGACCATAGCTGCTGCACGTTACGGCGGTTTTTTTGGTAGCTCGTGCACACAGCAGCAGCCGCAGCACCGGTAGGGAATGGCTGATGATGATAAGGATGATGGTGCTGATTAGGATGATGACATGAGGTGCGAATGAGGATGATGGCAATCATGAGGGTGGTTGAACGTAAGACTCGGCGTGCGATGAACTAATTATGGGTCTTCCTGTACAGGTTTTTGCGTTTTTGACGTCTCTCGTCAAAGAAATCACTTTAACACGTGCTGAGCCATGCGAGCGGCGCGTGTCGATATTACCTCGCTTAACTTGTCGCAGCGACATTCAGTTCTCATAGACTGTCGCCACCAGACTACACTTTGAGCACGACGACTCAATTGCGACCTTGACCACGACGACTCGATTGCGTGAACGAGATTCAGCAATTTCTGACCGTCATTTCTAGCTCGTCAGGATGCTGGCAGTGACAATCTTCCTGATAATTGCCAATCGAGTTTCGATGTTAACTTCGCTACTGCTACAGCTCTGCGCCGTCAGATCTGTTTTAAACTGTTCGAGAGTATCCGAAACGCGGGTACGGACCACGCGGCACGAACGCGGCATGTTTAGCAGCAATACGAGTTTGCACGCGGCATTCCATGTTTGCGCCTGCATTCACAATCAATCAAGGCACGCAGATCATGATAGACAGATGCCGAAGCAGCAACATCAAGAGTTCAGACATCGGCCTATGATAGGATTGAAGACACTTACCGGTCACACACACCCGAAATCGCACAGGGGAATCCAAATAGCCCATCGGCATCACTGCTTATCAGTTATTGAGCAGCAAGCGAGAGAACTAACAGTAAGCGTATGTGCGAACGTGCCTGCCGTGCGCATTGAGGACGTCTGAGTGCACCGATAACTCCACAAGCCAACAAGGCTGACGAATGAGAACTCACCACCCCCTCACCTCGTCACTGACCAATCTCAGCCTGTGCGTCAGGCATCCCACCTCACTTCCGCTACTTCCTCGCGACGCGACCTCAACCACCAACACTGCCGCGGATGCTTGTCCTACCGCTACTGAAGCCAGCCGGTCTGAACTCAGTCGGCATTGAAAGTTCCTGTCACTTACTACTCGGCGGTAAGTGGTAAGGGACTCTCCAGGACGGGAGAGGGCCACGTGAGGAAGGGCACGTTAGTTGAGTTCCTCCTGGGGGTCCCAAGCCCCAATCGACAAGGTCGGCGGGAACTGACTTGCCACACAAGACCTTGTGCGTTGCGTTTTGTACCGGAGCGCGCACGCACGCCAGAGCAGCGCACGGTTATCCCACGGGAGAGCTGTGAACAGTGTGCTGTCGTGCGTATAGAGAGAATAGCCCAGTAGTCTACGGAGGTCGTGAGTCGATGTTTCGGCAGTGGCCGACTTGGTTGATTTAATAGAAAAGTAACATGACCATACTCCGTCGTCTTCCAGGCCGGGTAGGAGGACGTTCGGGTCGAGCTGCCGAGGGAATAGAAGCCCTCTTCGGGGCGGGCCGCCCCTCTGTTTTCGATGAGGCACCATCTTCGCACGCTGTTAACAACAGATAGAACATCTCTTGTTTTCTTTGATGTGGAATGATAAGCGAGTCGCATAATGGCCGAGGCGAAAGCTACAAAACGAGCAGCGTCGCTGTAAGCGCTAATAGCGTGGAAACGAGCACTGAAAAGCCACCTTTGTATAACCTAAATCTAGCTAGGTTATATAAAGGTGGCCCTAATCCGTAGCCAGTTTTTATAAGACTATCAGCATTACAACAGACGTAGTATAATTATGCGTCTTGTCCTTTACCTTGACCAATAAAAGCATTTACATAATACACATGTAAATGGAGTTGATTACGGCACTACAAAAAAAAAATTATAGCTTACTATGCTTACACGCCGCGACCTTACAAGCCATATCATAGTGTTCTCTATTAGAGATCTTCCGAACAGAGATACATCATCTCTCTATACTAGCTCGCGTGAGCTACAACAGTGTATATATGCCCTTTAAACTCATCGTTTCTACTTATTATTAGACTGTGAGTTCTCCTCGAGTTGCCTGGTGAGAGACATATGTGTATGCTACGTTGTTTTTTATTCGATAAATGTTTCATTGCTGTTTAAGCGCGCTTGCTGTTTCACGTGCCTATGCCAATTTGCGTAAATTGAGGTGTAGAGAGAAACTAGCTCGTCTTCAGCAACCATTGACTTCCAGCAACCATTGAATCAAGCTCCATCCAACTCTAGTACTGCTTAAACAGTTAGGCACATATTAAGTGTTTCACTTCATCTTCTGCTCATTGGCCAGTCATCATGTAGCGCATGTACAAGAAGAATTAATTATGTTTAATTACAAAAAAATTCTATTACCCTGCCTGAATAAGTGACGAGGTTCTCGACAATATCGCAGGTGTAAGGTACTTCTAATTAGATTTTTAAAGTAGGTGACGTACATGATGACACCTTTCAATTTGTACTAAGTGAACTCTGATTCACAACTAACGCAGCGTTTCAACGTACCGTATTACTGTTTACACTCTTCGTATAAGGTTGTGTAGGTATATTATAAGAATCACGTCATTTTTCTTGGCCTATGATTGGCGTTAGAGTTGGACCCGTAGCCTATGGCGACAAAGCAATGCATACGTTTCAGGGGTAGTTTTACAGCTTTAAAGCGTCGTCGTCGTCGTTGTGTTGTTGTTATTTGCTCATCAGCAAGCAGGATGCTTTCGTTTCAGCCTGGTCGTGGACAGTGAAAAAAGGCAGAACTTGTGATGGGAAGGGTTTCGTTCGCTGACAGGTTATCATATTTCGTGTATCCCATGTCCGGAGCTCCGACCTGCAACGAGAGAGCGATCATCGGTCTGCCTATGGTTCAATGTGTCTAAGTATGCACGTATATATATGTATATATGCGTGTATCGTTAACTATTTACGCTACGATTCTTTCTACGCAGCACGTTCTTGTGGATGCGCTGCGATAGCCGCACAACCTGGCGCCAGCACCCGGGTGAGGCCGTCCCGAACCCTTCCAGAGAGAGATTGGGAGCAAACTTGCATTGGATACCCTGAGGCGCAAGGGCTCTGGGTGTTGACCTCAAACCCGCACGACGCGGCTATACCCTCAGATAAGAGAGCCAAACAAGCAAAAAAACACTTGCAAATTAAAAAATAAACTTACGACACGTTTACAATGGTGTCAAGTACCATTATTTTGATGATTATTATTTAAGGTAGGTACCTCATAGAAGGTAATGGATCGAGGAGAACAGATAGGAAATTAAACATTTCGTTCAAGTAGCGCATGCACTCGGGTAGATTGAACATAAGACGGCGTGGTACAAGAAGAGTGGTCCCGATCGATAGCTGACGCTAATATCCGGACGCGCTTCACTTGTGTGGCGCAAGTACAGTGCCCCGGAAGGTTTGCGAATATGCCAAATTATCGTTTGAAAACATGCTCAGGTACAAAAAAGACAAACTAGATTAACGTTGTAATAGATTACCAAGTGTTACATTACAATAATATAAATAGAAACGCAAAAGCAATAATGTGTCACTAAAGTCATAGTATTCGACCATTTATTTTCTCCAATAAAAACATTAGTAATAATAACAACGGCCGGTGCAAATGACCATAATAATGTCGTGGAGGTGTGGATGTGAACTCGGCCAGACGACTGCATATGGGACCTCCCCTACAGTTTAGGTATAGGGCTGCCGAATACAATAAAAAGCCAGTCTGACCTACCTGCAGAAGATGCGCCAAGCCAGGCCATCAGATGTGCTAGTGACAAGTGATAACTAATGCTCTAATTGCGGAAGTGCGCACTCTGTCAACGATAATAGATGTTCAGTCTGGCAAAGCTACGCTGAAGCTCAAAGACAGGCGCTTTGTGAAAAGAAGTCTGCGCGCTTGTAGCTCACCGCCCGACTAAGGATTTGGCTGCAGTTATCTCAGAGAGCCTCTTCGCTGGCAACAAAACCTGACGGACGCAAACCATATGCGGAAGCTGCAAGGGCTTCCACATTTTTCGTGATAGGGAACGATGAAAAATCAGTAGTATGCCAACACCTTGCGCTGCCTATCAAATCTAAGCTGGCTGACAATAAAACAGCACGCAAGGATGAACCCAGTCGCTGAAGGATGCCAAATAATCTGAATCGTCAAAAGTAACCCCTTTGGACTCTTCAAAATTCTGGGATCGCTTGGACCCCTATCATTCCAGTTGCTAGAAGATATCTACGAGCATCTTGGTTATTTAGAGAGCGAGACAGAAAAGCTTCCAGCTCTCCGTTTCTGAAAAACAGAATCGACCAGTCATATCTTACGTCATTCCATAGATCTAACCAGCCTACGTAAACATACGACCGATGTACACGAATAAGAAGAACACCGTATGCACATACCGATAATCTTTTAGTATAGGAACAAGCAGTCCGAGTGGTCCGAGTGCGATGAGCTAACAATGCCAAACAAGAGGCCCTGGTAAAGTTTCACGACTGACAAGCATGCAACCGCAGGAGGCTCTGTGCCTTTGAAGACCACCAGGATACTACGAACGTGTCAAACTCTCAAATATATTTAAGATATTTCAGAATACAAGCGAGAACACCAGAGACAGGACTAAGCAAGGTACTGATATTAACTTAGAACAAAAATTGTAGAAAAGAACTAGCCTTTCCATCAGAAACTAAGGTCTTGGAATAAGAAGGACCACATCTCTAGCTGCAATGTGCTAACGCTGCATCGCTAAATCATTTCGGCGGGATCTCTCTAGCGGAATCACTGAATGAATAAAACGTTTAGGAGTTTATATATTGTAGAATTACATCAAGTACATCCCAAAGTATTGATGTGCTACGCCAAGGAAACCAGGGCGATGTCAGATAACTGTCGTTACATTAATACTAACAATAATAACTCACGTGCTCTCTCAGGTGAGCGGGATCGAGTCGACTCCTAATAGTGGTATCTGCGAACATAGTTGTCTTCTTTAGTTCTACTCTTTGCATCCTTGTCAATCAATGATTCCGCCAGAGAGCCGAATTGATTTAGCTGATGCAGCATAGCATATTGCAGCTAGAGATGTGGTCCTGCTTATTCCAAGACCTTCGTTTCTGCTGGAAAGGCTAGTTCTTCTCCACAATTTTCGTTCTAAGTTAAGCAGTGCCTCGCTTAGTTGTTTGTCTCTGGTGTTCTCGTCGCGGGTAGATACCACTATTAGGATTCAACTCGATCCCGCTTGTCTGAGAGAGCACGTGAGTTATTATTGTTACTATTAATGTAGCCACAGTTACCTGACATCGACCCGGTTCTCTTAAAGGCGCACACCAACACTTTGAGATGTACTTGATGTGATTCTACATTACATAAACACCTACACTTTTTATTCTCTAGGTAAATTATTTATTTTCCGTACAGCACATTTTCTATATGTTGCTATGTCTAGCGGCATGTTAGGTATGCGCACCTATACTTACTGTTTGGTCTGCATCAGTGCTAGCCACATAAGGCCAATGGGCAATACAGTTGGAACCGATTTTTTGCAGCACATTCCGTTTAAAATGTCGAATATTCAAAAACACAAGTAATGTGTCGTAGCCGTTTTGAAGCACCTATCTTGTCGTACTACTGCTGCCTTTTATGTCTCACCGTAAAAAAACCTACATAAGCACATTAGTTGTAAGAGACCCTTCTAAAGAATAGTCATAGATGTTGTCATTCCAAGGTCGCTTGATAACACCTGCAGACGACCGATAACCGGCGCAACGGCCTGTGACAACTCAGCTCAGAGGACGGCCTGAGTTACGTCGCTATTTTTGAAAGGTTGCCACCCTGTTAACTTTAGGTGTCAGCACAAAGGAGAGGCTACCGTTTCGTGAGTTGGAGAGCACTACTTTCTCAGAGTCGCGGCCAGCGGCAACCAATGATGAACCATGCCTGGTCTATTTTACGTACAAAAGGTGACAAGTCCTCAGGTCAAACGGAACCGGCGGCTTCAGTTCCGGCCAACGGAATGTCCACCCTAATTGGAACGCAAATTAAAACGACCCAATAACTCCATGCTGTAGACTAGCAAAATAGACTCTGGTCTGGTTGCATAATGGGGTGCCCAGGCGTCCTTGCTTTAATTAGCAAACAGATATAGGGCGGATTGCTGTTATATTTGCGATGTTTAACTATTATGGGTCAACGAGATTTAGGCTAGCGCCGCCTAGGCAGATCGTGGATACGGTTACTCGTGACCCGGAAAAATGTCAACCGTATTAGTCCCTGTCGGCTAACGGTTTTTAGCATCGGCTTACTTAGCAGTTCTTAACATGTTTAGGGGAAAATCAGGAGTTGTAGCTCCAATATATATATATATATATATATATATATATCCCGTCTTCTGTTGTCTTCCAAAATAATGAGTTTGAGTCAAATGGCAAAGCTGTTCTCACCAGTAGCTATAGTAGTTTTCGAAAATGTGCGGCCTGTGACGTTGTTTAAAGGGAGCGTAAGCGTCCAAATCGGGTCACACACACACACACGTATGCTGTGTGATTCCGTAGATTGCTAGCGCGACTTTTCTAGGATTGGAGAGCGTTCAGAGAGCGTGCGTGATAGATGCTTCCTCTTAACCCGGCCGCTACTAGGACCCAGATGCCAACGTTCACAGCGGACCGCCTCATGTCAAAGTCAAACGATTCGCTGAAACATCAACGAAGATGGGACCGAATGCTTTGCTGATCTGATCGTTCATTTGTTGTTTTTCAATCTTCGTTGTTTTGCCATTTGTTTCGCATAACTTCTGCAAGATGCAGGCCTGCCGTTGCCGATCGACGCTGGGCGATGTTCATCGTAATAATAATAATCATAATAATAACCATCGCTGAGAGTCACCGGTCATGTTGCCTCAAGGACTGTTAGGGAAACTAGATATCTCACTAGCGTACTAAGGATATGCCGCACAGCGATTCCACAAACCCATAGGGGACGGAGGATAGTCTGGGCTTGCCGTTGTTCCTAAACAATGCGGTACAGAGCACACGGTATGCACCGCCTTCATCCTTCTAGGTGCTGCGACCCCAGCATTAGCGGCAGCAGAAGCAATCTCATTTCAATTCGAAGTCATCGATGTGAGGTTTTTTATGAGGTTTATCGATGACGGCACGTACCTAGAGGGGCGGAAAGATATGGCCTTGCCGATTCTCAGCGGGTGACTTGGAACCATGGAATAATGCTAAAGTCCCCCCGGTCTCTGCCACATATCGTCTAGATGACCCCTTTGATCGGAAGTTCACCCTCAGGCATCTGGTTACATTGCGGCTTCAACCCCTCTCCCCCCCCCCCCCCCCGCCCCCGCCCGTTTGATCGGATCGGAAATCATCCTCAGGTATCTGATTACATGTGACGACGGTTACCTCTCTCACCACCACCTTTACTACAACGAAGCATTGACGACCTCAGGAAAGTGGAATTCGAGGTACACAACTTTTCTACTGTTAGCCATCAACTGGGTTGTGCTAAAGCTTGTTGTTTTGCCTATAACCTATAAGAGAGTGATGTAGCAGTACAGTATACATTCCAAATATCAAGTGTCTAGGAATAAAGAAAAATACGCCTTTATTTACAGGTTAAAGGGTAAAAGGAGGCTGGGATGCAGGGAAGACTACGAAGCCGTGTGTCTAGGTAATATATAACGGCTTCACCGGGCGGAGACTGTGCAGCGATTTCGCTTAAATGCTGCTGAATGTGAGTGATATCTCTAACAATGGTTTTACTGGTTGTTTCGTCGTTACCATAGGCATCAACTGTAGTTGACATATTATGCTGATTTATTATAAATGGAACACAGTAGAGACACGAGCAAGTCGCTGAGCAGGGCGAACTGTAAACGCTAGTCGGCAATACAGGCAATACAACTCTGCCCCTTTAGCCCTCAAGATTTGACGCTCATTGTGAGAGAGGTTCTACAGCAAAAAAAAATACTTCCACCTTTTTCGGCTATTTTGCTCTATAGCGTTAGCATCGAGCTTTCGAAGCGTCGTCAGCTAGCACGTGCATATATACAGACAACCGTGCGACAGCTCACAGGTCACCTACCTCTCAAGCCAATTGTGCAAGATCTAACACAGCAATTGTGCAAATATGCAAGTATGTTTTATATACACGTGTATGTTTATGGCAGAACTAGCTGCAACAAGAACGAGTGCTTTTCTCCGCTATGCACACTTTTCCCAGAAGTGGATAAGCTGAACCGAGGTAACTAAAAGCGAGAGTCGTAATTAGGGAGACATATATATATATATATATAGTCTTACCGAAAGATTCCAGGGTGGAGCATTTGCAGAAGACCAAGCATCATTATCGATGTTTGCGACGGTCGCCAATATCGTGACTTCAATCGGAAACATTCATTATCATCGTGATTATTCGGTGCAATTATTATTTCGGTAATTATCATTAGCCTGGCTCCGTACGTCCAGGCAATCGTTTGCCCTCCGCAGGGCGGAGTAAATGGGAGGAATCGAATTCTAAAGTCATGAACACAACTATCGCGTTGCTAGCCAGAGACAACCGCAATAAAACCACCTGAGTGAGATGTCCGACATTACTGAGAATTGTCGGCCACTTAGTCGATAACTTTGTCTATAGCCGGCCTCATTCGACGCGAAAGGTGGCAAGTATAGGCATTTCGCCATATCCGGACAAACGAACGAACATATTGTTTTCGGAACAGATCTCCGTGAGTCGCCAAATAAACAGAACGAACAATTGACATGTAATAATGAATACAAAGGGGAAGAGAGAGAGAGAGAGAGAGAGATAGAGCCGGTTTAACTGGGCTTGGCTTTAGCCATGTGGCGCAAGAGATTGCGTCGATAACGCCTTCCGAGACCCGAAGCTTCAAACTGGAGTCTCGAGTATCGTTCGAGGAATTGCATTCGTGCGTGCGTATTAACCTACGCATACACTGCAGGACTATGTGTATATAGAAATTCCTAATAATATCTTTGCCCTGTCGAACAATAACTTTCTATCAGCCACTCAAAGATTTTGCCATTTGTTTCGAATGTGACACCAGCTGATAATAGCAACAGCGCAATGTGATAATAATAAACTTTCATGGCTGAATGTAACTCATCACAAGTAGAACAGGTCATATTGTGGTAATCGAAGATGACGTTTCTGTGCACGACATCATTTACGTGAGTGCTACTGAGACCGAGGCAAATGTTGAATCTAATCATGGATCTGGTGTAAATTCCGAGGCAAGTTTGAATCATGTTATTAACAAAAACAAAGCACTAAGAGGACAATGGAACTTAATTGGTTGGGCCCATTTAGAGATCAGCTGCTACCACTTTGATGCAAGATTTACACATCTCTTTTCGTTTTAAAAGCTAGAATCTATGTCTGGTCTCATTCACGTTTGGCTTTACACTTTAAAAAATGCTACCAAAGCCATTAATGTATGAATATGTATTAACTGTAGTCGACATCATGGTAGTGTCGGGACTTGGTTGTACCTTCAGAGAGAGAGTACATCTCCAGTTCAGCAAGATAGCGCCCCTTGAGGTGTTTCTAGCGTTCAGAACGGTATAAAGCGACTTTGCATGCAAGAGCCCTTGTTACGCGCTACAAGTGTACCTTAGTCACGTTGCCACCGTGCGAGTAATCAAGCATGCAAACAGTACTGCAATCCGGCCACTTTGCACAAACGAAACTAAATGCGAGAGTTATAAAGGCCGACACAGTTCATTCTCTACTCCGATGTCCACGTTATGCATGTGAAGTAAACGAGAAGAATCTTCATGAAATTTGTATGCCGTTTATGCAGCAGGTCAGAGCATCAGGATCAGAGCTTCGAAATGCCACATTTTTAAAACTCGTTAACTCCGCTGAGTTTGCAATTTTTCCTCTGATATTACGAAATCCCCTCGGCCTTCGCCCATCACCTCGGCCGCACCAGCGGATGCTTCTGTAGTTTGGGTCGTCAGGGGCGTTGACAGAGGTGTAAATCAACCTGCAAGACGCGACATATCCGAGTGGGTGATGATTCTCTGCTGTCCCTGCTGACCACGCTGCCAATGCATCGGGCTTTATAGCACAAGCATTCGTATGTCACAACTGTTGAAAATTGGGTAATTTAGGGCGGGATCGTAAGGAGACATTAACGTAATATTATTGTACCGTGCAGGGACACGCTGCAGGTTCTATATTGTGTCAAATGTTCAGCGAGAAAATGATGGGACGGACGAAAAAAACGCCCAAACCGCGAAAAAAGGACGGACCTCCTAGCGGCAAAACAGGAATTAACATAACATAAAATCTCTTTTATTGTCACATAATAGGGTGTGTGGTACAATCATCATGGTAATGCATGCACTATTATTGATATGCGTACTTCTGAAAGAAAAGCGTAGCTAATCGTCAAATAGAGTAGTGCTGTTAAGATAGCTCAACAAGAAAACGGAGAGCAACCGAACAGTAGTATTAAGGTTCCGTAGTTAAACTGCAGCAGAGGTTCATGACATGCTAGACGTGATTGCTATGAGGCATAAAGCTTTCTTGCGTGTGGTGAGCGAGCCCTACATTCCTGGTCACGACCCAAAAGTTGACTACGGACGGAAGAAGAGATACCAATGTCACACCAGACCACCGGATGTAAAAACATACGATTACTGGGCAAGGCTGCAGAGACGTCTCTTCATTATCATGGCTTGAGAGTGAGAGAGTTAGCAGGATCTATTCCTGTTACAGCAGTCTTGACGGGGCGCATAAGAAGCTTGAAAATCTCCTGGATGAACTGACTGTCTCGTCAAGAGCATGCAGTAAGCCATTCATTGTATACACACAAGATCAATCAATAGCTTCAATATCGCTTTGCCGGTGTAAGGAGGTCGCGCAAAATGAAAAGAAGAGGACAACTATTGATGGATTGACTCGAAAGTCAAGATCCAATGCAATGACGAACGCAGGAGCCACGTATATGCCTCAGACATCTGACCATCATCAGCAGCGCGTATGCCACACGGATCACTAACAAGTATTAAGGCGGGCTAAGACCCTAAGCGACAACTACTGCATAATGTTTGAGATTAAAGGACTTCAAAGGCAAAATGTTTCGGCTCCCATCAGGAGACCACGATTCGTCTTCACGAGCGGCACGGGAGGACTTCAGTGGAATTAACTCCAGAGAGAACTGTACGAGGAAGAGGGGGCAACAATTCCAAAAACGGCGGCAAAGCTCTATGTGGCCCTGATAAATTACTTTAGGCGAGCAGCGGCAACCTCTTCACACGCCAGTAGAAAAAATCACTTCGAATAGATGTACTGGCGGAATGAGAATATTGCACAGGCAAGACGAGAGTGCGTGCGGGCACGACACAACTGCCAGCACTTTAAGCATCGTGCGACAACAACGAGGAACAAAGTCAGCGACAACTCACGGTGTTTAAAAGAAGGAAAGCAATTCTACGAAGGGCCATCAACAATAGTAAGAGCGATTACTGAAAGCAATTGATAGAGAGCGTGGGTTATTTTCCGGGGGCCGCTCGTATAGGCTGATAAAAGTAAGCTCAAGGAAAAATAATGCAAAGTATACCGGACGCGGAGAAAGAGAAATTTATCCATTCCTTATCTCCAAAGTGCCCGCTTTTTGGCCACCTGTTATACAATGGACAATACAGTGTGCCCGCAATAGAGAACGTTGTTGTAACGAAAATTAACAAAAAGACAGTGCCAAGCAACCCAGAAGAAACAGAGCCAGAATCGAGCCTCAGCAGTTACCTGCACGGAGGTATTGCAAGCTGCTGAACGGATCAGGATTGAAAAAACTACTGGCCCAGACGGAATTCCTGCCGCGGCAGTTTTTGTTTCTTTGTTAAGGAATACCCAAAAATTGTTGCGATAGATGGCCAGACGCTGAAATAGGGCAAGATACCACCGGCTTGGAAGAATACCGAGTTAGTGTTAATCCCGAAAGGAAATTGCTCTTACCGTCCTATAAAACATAAACATAATCGAAGAGTTGGATGGTATTGCACCGTCTCTTTTTATTGAGACATTTGTGCTTTCCGCAGTTTTGACCGAGCATTGCCTATTATATACTACTCCGGCATTCACCTTGTCTAAGTTGTAATCTATGATAACTAATCTAAGCGTGCCCGACCCAGGCCTTAATCCACGACTTCCCGAATGCAAGGCACTAACTTTTCCATTAAGCCACCGTGCTCAGTCTGTCTCTTGAATACGCTATTTAAGAGCATCACTGCAATTGTACGGATTCTCTACGTCAAAAACGCTGCTTTCTTCTTTCTTTATTCATTTCAAACAGCGCTATTCTGTGAAATACACAGGAAGTAGCCACGCGGGACCACCCCATGGGACCTGAAGGTCGAGCCGCTGTATGGTCGGATCCCCTGTTTGCTATATATTCCATTCGTAGGTGATGGAGAGGTGGCAACGAGTGTAGGACGCCATTTAAAAAGGCGAATCTTCTCTCTCAAAGTACTTATTCCGGACATCAGGTCTTGGATAGACAGACCCGATGGAGAACTAACGTGCCACATCACATAGGCTCTTACAGGCCACGGCGACATCCAGGCATATTTAAGGAGAATTAAAAATATTAAATTTGGGCATCGGCATGTGCAACCTGATAACTTAAGACACACCAGAACACACGGGACTGTCCGGCTTGGAGAGCACGACGAGGCGGCACGCTCGGAGATAGTTTAGAGTATTTAAGCCTAAACGATCTCCTCGCACGTATGTTGGAGTCTCGATAGCAGTAGAACATACTTGCGTATGCAATAATAGCGATTATGATGACATAGGACGAGGCTGTACGACGGCGCGCCGTCGACTTCATTGTGAACGGCGCGGTTGGCGAGGCGTCATGGCGGGTCTGGTCTCGGTGGGGGCAAATCTAATGGATGCTGTCCTCACAGGAGCTTTATGATAGCCTAAAGTTTGCAAGGAAGTTTAATTAATCAAGTTTTTTTCTTTATAAAAACAGGTTCAGATAGTCATAGCAATGGTTATAGCAATACTAGAGACTCTCTCCTAATAGCTGAGCAACATTAGTTTCAGCTACAGAACCCGGTTATGGAAAAAGGGGGGGAGAGGGCGGACGGCTGGAGATACGAGGGTTTTTGCAGGTAATAAAAAGGCTTTGGTAGTCAACGAGCTACCAGCCGGGTTGTAGTCCTGCGCAACGTGCCTAGAAGCATTTCCTTCTCCTGTATACAAAAAAGCGCCCCAGAAAGTCATACAAACGCGACGGTGTCTACTATACGAAAATCATCTAAGCTCTTACGTAGTGTAGTTTGTATTACATAATAATAATAATAATAATAATAATAATAATGTTTAACGTACTTACATCAATACAGTCTTAACATATGTGAGTACGGAGAGTATACTTCGGCATGGCATGACTTTTGCTTCGAAAATAGCATAATCACTGCTATACACTTCAATGCCGGCACTGAGAGCTAAAAAACAGAGTAACCTAGGATTCTAGCGAGTGTTACTAATGAGGTGGGATCCGGTTTCGACGTAGCGGTGGTTAGCGAAGCATAGCTTAATGATTTTGACATGACTGCTAGTAAGAGAAGGGCTTCGGCCTTTTAGTGTCAAACCGCAGCTCGAATAAACTTGGTAGCGGAGTTGGCATCTGTCTGCGGTCGGCTTTTATAATCATTATCGAGCACGTATAGTGATCGCATTGTTTTGGGAAATTGCTCCAAGTTGTCCTCTATGCAATCTGCTATCTGCCAAGAGATTATATAGTTTATACATTCAGACAGCACAGGATTTGGTCACTTAACTTGTCATGAAAAATTAACACAACTACAATATTTCGGGTTCACGATATCAAAGCTTTTCTGAATCAACATCGTAATGTTTCCTGGTTAAAAGTTTTTGATGCAGCCGATGTTAACTCTGCATGCGAGGCTTTTTGAGATCATGTTCTCAGGTTCTATAAGAATTTTTCTCCCTTTTCAGAAAAGTTTACTTAGATCGTTATCCGTTTATATATTCTTCTATGTTTAATATATGCTTTATTATACAACTAGTTGTTTTGCCTACTTTAAACATACGTATGTATATATTTAGTATTGTTGCAGTAAGGAATCGGACATATGAGCAGCCTTGCTTGTTTTCTGCAATATTCTGCTGGGGCTATCACAATTGAGTTGAATGGTCTATGTGTTTTTTTTTACCAATCGATCGCATTAGTTACTTTCCAAAAGCAATTTGGACGTTAGGCTTCCAAAACTCAACGTGTATCCTAAATTATAATTTGTTCAAACAACATCTTCTTTCGTGTGCGCAAGCCTTTTCTGCCCTATCCTAACATATGTTCAATAATTTTCCATTTAGTTTGTATCTAATTTAGTATGCGCCACACAACGGCGATAGGCTTTTCGGTAAACTATCATTAATTGTCACAATTGTTCAAATTGTGTTATATATGGAAATTTGTAGCTCAATAATAAATAAATTAATTTAAATACGCTTGCCGCCCGAAGAAGAAGGTCCATATAAGCATACATAAACTCACTTGATTATCATCAGCCCGGAAACATATTGAGTCATTACACTCATGCCACTCGTCAACGTGAATAAGCATAAGTAATGAGCCGGCTGCGTCACAATACATAACAGAGCCCCCTCAGATTTCGACGAACTGCAATACATTTATGAGTCGACTCATTGCTTGCTCATGACTTGGTGGATTGCGGGAGGCGGCATTGATATGTCCTCTGCTGTTCCGATGCCGCCGAACGCGTCCGATCCTAGCGTTCTGCTTTTGTTTAACATTTCGTGCTCCAAACAAACAAACGAACACAAACGCCGATGCTTGTCATGCCTGTATTAGCAGGCGTGTACGCACGAAGATGCAGAGGCACGTACAACTCGCCGCGGAATAACGGGTCGGCCTAAACATTACCCTAGCATACCCTACGAGCACGTCACGTACTCTCGCAAAGTGTACCACGTATCACGCCGCTTTGTACAATGTTTGAGTATGATCGAGCAAGTACCGCCGCAAACACGCTGCCACGTGTTTCGTGTCGCCAACGGAATCGCACAGCACGCACGTTATTATGCAGTCGTTATTTCTGTTGACCTGTCTACTCAGAACAGCTCATATATATATACATTTGCATAGCTATAGAAATATTGCCATTGATAGAAAATTGCACAAACAGATTTAGGCCCACAACCAAAATCTAACACAAATATATTTGGAACAGCGTGCGTTATCGCGTCATCGTGCAACTAGGGCTAACAATCTGTAGCGGTCGGATAGTAAGTGTCCTCCTTCATTTAGCCGGGCGGGTTTGTCGGTACGATCCACGTCAGAACGAAAAGTTCTAACTTCTCCCCGTTTTACCGCTGAGATTGACATGAAATGCGTACGGCAAAATTGACCTGTATGCAGTTTGTGGCATCTTGTAATCGTGCGAGCGCTTAGAGTGGTCGCTTGGCATGCATAGCGGTGTCTCTGAGGTGCAGCCAAGTGATTTTTTACACGCACAGGCACGAAGCGATGCCTAGCAGTTACCTTTGCCTGGGAGTGGGGGGAAGGCGGGTGTTAGTGGGTCTGTAAGTCCCACACTTCAGCATAAAAAAGGCACGAGCCCTGGCTCACAAAAAAAGGCAGTTGAGGAAACTGATTTGTTGGACGTTGAACGTGCGGCACACGTTCGGACACGTGACCTGAGCTGCCATATTCCTAGATGCCACGTAAGAGACACGTTGCCTTGAGCGCACGGATACGAAACGGATGGTTTGTGTTTATGTCGGCTATGTCCGTCAAGTGGGTGGGGACTTCGTATATGAGGAGATTTAGAAGGGGACTTGTTTTGCCCAAGGTCTTGTGCTGCTGAAGTAGCATTTATCCTAATAGCGCGCAATATTTGTATAGTTGCTGGAGTCTCTGGTTCTAATCGGTAGTCGTCTGCGTGCAGCCTTCGGAAGGCTATGCCTCTTCTATACGCAGGCTGCAGCGTTCGAAACATTGTGAGCTTGAATCTATGAGCGGCTACTCGGCGGCATGCCCGAGGACGAACTCGTGCGTATAAATAAACGATTTCTCATTGATTTAGTAATAAGGTTTTAATATGAATTTGAACCATTATCAAAGGGACTTACGCAATTTGGCACAAATACTTTGAAAGACCTGTGATTGAACTGCTTTCGAGCACAAGCCAATGAGCTGTTAGAAGAGGCATCCTGGTAGACTGGTCCAATATGCGAGCACCAGCACAAACGCTTTCTTTGTCTAAATCTTTTAAGGACACCTGCCTTGGTAAACGTATTTCAGCGACCGTTCTCGCAGTCGTTAGTATAGCATTTGCTCTATCACCGTTTGGCCCAAACAGTGCTGAATGTGCTGCTTCATCACGCCTAATATCAGCACTCAAATTATCGGGCATCTTGTCTCACTCAACACAGTGCGCGGGCGCAATCTTTCGCACAAGAGTTGCCTCTTCTAGCAAGGGACATGTTTTCCACGGCCATTATACGTACATTTTCCGAGCCGACTTAGATTGCAACTCTTACAGTTCTTCTACGCCTAACTCCGCTTGAAACAAGTTCAATCTCAACCATTCAACAATAAATGCCAAATAGCTTAAAGATTTATGAAGATAATATTTGAACATATTAATATGAAGATAATATTCGTACAGAGTCAAGTCGACCAAACGGTCGACCAACGGTCCACGGTAGACAATTTGCAACTGACAAAAGTCAGTATCGAGCACACGAAATACACATTTGAGACGTATCAAGTTTGTCGAAAATAGATCAAAAATTAAAATTGAAAAATGGTATTCATATGCAAATTCGCGCCTTATCGTACTTACTCGACTGCGCAGAATTGCCACGTAAGATAAATCTGTCACCTAGACGATAAGCGTTCTCCACCTTTAGGCCTATTCGGTCACCTAGTCCCCTCCTCCCCAACATTCAGTACTCTCTTCACGAGACTGACAGGCTATGCTATCGAAAGCTTTGTGACAACCTGTCCATATCTAATATTTATATATCTAATATAATTTTGAGTAGTTTATTTTACCTTTTGAGCTTTTTGCGATAAGGATCAAAGACGGCAGGTTCACCTAATTCTATCTAAGTAATAAAACGGTATTTTTAATAACTTCTACCGATTCCCCTAATATATACTTTTTATATTAAACCCCACACCGGTCGCGAGACGCAGGCGAATGCACCACGCCACCGGGCTCGGCACGCCCGATTCCTCTGGAGGAGAACAGATGCACATAAACTTTGACACCCACTCACATGTCCTATTTGCGCATTCTTTGACGAAACTCCGTTAGTTCTGTCTGGGTATGAAGAACATTTTCCGAGAGGAGATTTCCTTTTTTTCGAGGGCATTCGACGGGAGTTAGGGTCGACCAAGAGATACCGAAATATAGCTATTTGCCTCTCCCGATTTAGAATCGCGGACCTTTTTTTCCAGCCGCAAGATGGCTGCTAAGGACAGTCTAAAGCTACTAGGTGCATCCATTACGAAGCAGTGCGAAAGCGATTCCGTGGACGTTAAATGCTGCTTGAGGGTCAGCCCGAAAAAGTGAGGTACATTCTGTTATCCCGAATGGTTTACGGTGTTCTTTCCTGGCCGCAAGCTTTGGCTACCGTCTTCAAGGGGCTTTCTGACCTATCTGATTGACGAGGCGACGACTTGGAATTGCTCAACCGCTTTGCATCGACCAGCCAAGCCTCCACCCGAGCGTGACGCCACCCACGGCAATCGACACGGACGTGACCAGCTTGCGGACACGAGCAACTCGACGAGCAGAACAACAACCAGCATCTCTCCAAGTTATTTCTTGCTTTCTATCCCTTCTCGTATTTTCCGACTTTTTCTCTCTGCATCTGCGTATCTCCATTGCTACAGACGTGACCGGGTTTTGACGGTTGTACCTCATTACAATAATCATAAATAATAATAGTAATGCCGACATACTGGATACTGTACACGTACTGTACGGCTACCTAAGCCACGACGACGACAGGGCACAAGATTGAGGTCGGGACTTCATTTGGCTTCGTTGAGCTTATCTTCTCGACATAGCCCAATCATTCGCGTTGGGAACACCTCTTCCTATTCGTATTGCTGGACCCAAATCGATAAAGTGGGAGGCATAGCGCGTTTGTTACTCTCTGGGTTCGACTTTTTCTCCTATACCTCTCAAGTCAAGTGAATCAGTCTATTATAGTCTGTTATTTCTAATGGTTTTACTAGTATTATATAGTATTATGCTTACGTACAATCAATACTCTCAACACACAGATGTAAAAAGCGATACTACGAAGACCTTTAGAAATCACAATTGTGCCCGATTATCGGAGCATGAAATTCTCGATTCTTAACAGACATATGTTTCGGTAATAAAAATTGCTCAAGCGAAAGTAGGCGCTTGCGTAGAATCTGCAAACAATATGTTTGTGTAGAGATGGCAGTAGGAGCGACTACTTCAGACTGAAGAAGTAGCATATTACATCTTGTGTTCCATACACTTATGAGCAATGCCTGAAGTACAAATATATTTCTACTAACCAAAAACATTCCACTAGTGCCATGGTAAAGACGAGCCCTTTTTGCCCTTCAGCTTGTGAGCAGTCACATGCATTGCTTCAATCAAGCTTCATGTGTGTGTGGTGTCTGGCGTTACACTTAACTTAGACGATAACCAATATACAGCATTCAATATACAGCATATCAATTACATACCGTTTCATTGCGAGGGATAACGAAGAGAACCTTTAGCTTTAAGCAGCGCTTGCCTCTTTTTATTTAAGCATACTCGTCTGTAAGCAAATGCATGAAGTACACTGTTGTTCTTGCTTGTGGAAGTTTCCCCTCACCTCCACCATTAACAATTCATCAATTATTTGCAGGCTATTGTCATAAACGACTCTTATCCTATTTTAAGCCACAACACCTCATTTTCCCGCGTATGCACTCGCCTGTAATCATGAGTTCGTTAACCACCTTGTCAGAACGGTTGCACCGCCATAGTAAACGGCTTGCGTCGTTTTGCGCTAACAATTTGAAAAATAAATCATAAAATTGCTGTGTGCAATGCTCATGCAAGTAATGGGGCTTGTTGAATCGAAAGGCTGTCTATTTAGGTAAAGATCAATTCCAGCACACTATTCCAAATCAAGTCAAGTAAAAACCAAAAACACTTCCTTTTTATGAGCTATAAGATCTAACATCTCCAGGATACTCGATATCAGAGTAAGCGTCTCAAATCCTCTGAATAATGTCACGCTTCCGGCAAGATAGTGATAGTGTCCGTACGGGTTCCCACGTGACCACTTAATTTATACCACCAATGTGTCGAATCGGGACTAAGCACAAGCATTGTCTTCAATAGCTTTCCATTTCACATTTCTCCAATAATTTATATACCTCATATCTTTGGAGTAATGTATATATATATATATATATATATATATATATATATACACTCTGAACGTTGTTATGTTACAATGATAAGCTGTTGTGCCTTTGTGCCACCCTTTAAGTAACCCTCACATAATATACAGGACAATATATTATGCACATGTATATATATATATATATATATATACTTAACGTAGAGGATGCAACTAGTAATTGCACAACCCGCTCGAGCCTTGGGCATTGCCAGAAGCGTTGCAAAAGTGGAAGAAAAGCAACAGCAGAGTTTGTTCGAGTTGGTGTGACCTAGTCATGTTGGAGTGTAGACGTTTAGCTTTGCTACCGAGTTTGGAGGTAGTGCTGTGTTGTTTTGGAACTTCCGCGCGCGCTTTTCAAACGGAGCCTGCAATAACTACTGTCCCGCACAATCAGCCGAAAGCTATTCCCTTGTATGGTAGCAGCCACGTTTGCCTCTGTCCTCATTTTGTTTCGGCTCACACGAGTACGGACTACTTGCTCAATGCGTATTATAGCCTCTTAGCCGTTAAACATCCGTCACGCTTTGCTACAGGATGCAAACTAGTTTCTAGTAAACTTAGTAAGAGTGACTGGGACAACAAAGACAGATTCCTTCTGCTGCCGTTTCTAAATGGATTCCCGTGATATACACGAACACCTCTCGCAGTGGTACCGTTATACTAACAGGTCATTTTCTCTCGGCAAGTGCAGGTACAATATTCTTTACCTAATAGTCTAGGTAAATAACAATGTTATGCTGTTTTATAATATGGCAAGTTGATTTTAATATGTACGTGTCTAAAGCAAAATGGCCCCACACCATTCAGTGGTGTACGTGCTTTCCTTAAAGATCATTTTTTCAGCAGCGGTATATTGGTCGTCCAGATGGCGCCTGATAACAGAGTCTTCTGACCAATTAGAGATTTGCCAATTAGAAGAATTGAGGCAGTTTCTCTGCAAGCACCAATTAGGGCTGCATCGCAGGTTGTTCGATAGCGCCATGGAAAGTCCCACGTTCTGCCTGCTATTACAACATATTATGCGCATACTTATTTATCTCTACCTACAAATGTGCATATATAGACGTCTAATAATTTTAATAAATCGGCCAAACAATTGACTTGTGTTGGTGCATGATTATATTTAGAAAACAAATATTAATGTATACAAAAAAGCCCTCGGCAGCCAGGCTTTAAATAAAAGCTCAGTTTTTATATGGAACCGTCGATTCAGGGAGAGACGCAAAGCCGTTGACGACGATGTATGTTCCCGCGGATCTTCTTCGTCGTTTACGCATGTAGACGTTGGCAAAATCAAAAATTCAGAAAACTTATTGTGGAAAAACAACGAAATACTCGTATGGAGATAGCAAACTGAGTCTGAATATGTACTAGAATCAATGTGTCGCTTTTGTATGGCATGTTGAACGTGAGCCGACTGACCGCAAAATGTATTCTAAAAAATGTGAGCTTCCATCTGAAGACTATCCGCACGGAACTCGTTGGATTGAACCTTCAAACGACCGAGAAGACTGCAGCTTGTCGCAAAGAGTTCTCACATCAGATTAGTCGTGTATTCACGGCCACGACAGAAACACAAAAGCGCAACCTTCGTTTTGGGACTACTGGCACCGAACGAGGCAGGCACGAATCCAGACTTCATCACGGCCAAGACGGAAAGCAGCACCGGCATTTTCGAACAGAATGTTGCCACAACAGTCACGCCGGCTTCGTTTCCACTCGACGTAATCCGCCTAATCAAGTCGTCGTCGTTCGAGGAAGCTTTAGAGGAGTTGAAAACAGCGGCAGCCGAGGTCAAAAGAAACACCCTCGAGAACAACTCTGCACCACGCTTCGACCAGTCCGACCACAGCTAACGGCGAAATCACTTCAGAGGCCGCCGCCGATCGCCCAATTAAGGGTATGCCAGTGGAATTGTGAGGGCATACGGACAGTGCTTCCGGTCGTCCTCAATGGCGACCTCGCCGGTTACGACATTGTCCTTTTAACAGAGACGTTCACTACTGAGCGTTTCGATGTTAACGGATACGACTCGCACCACTGCCCCGCTTTTAGGCCTTCGCACGGCCGGCCAATTGGAGGAGTATCTCTGCTGGTCGGACCCCGTCTCAAACAGGCGAGGATCCTACTGGCCGAAAACAACACCATCGTTCTCAGCACCACCCAATTATCGTTTATTGGCATGTACAGTAGTGGCAGCCGGGATTCCATTGAGGACATCCTACAAAAGATTGACCGCGCCGTTGCAATTATTCCAGCTGGTGTACCAGCTCTTCTGGCCGGAGACTTGAACTGTAGGCTTGATACTGCTGCCTCTTCTCGGACAAGTGCCGTTCGCCAAGCTCTTGCGGAAAATGGATTTTGGATATGTACGACTCCGTCGCCGCCAACGTTTTACTTTGATGGCGGTGGGCCTGGCGATAATCCACAGAGGAGTGGGTCCTCCACTATCGATATATTTGCTTACTCAGGTCCTAAACGAGACGTCCAATATGGTGGACAAGTGATTGGCCTCGTAATTACTGGATATAAAAAGCATGTACCAGTTTATTTAACGGTTACAGTAAACGAGAGTGGTGGTGACAGCACCAGTACGGTAAGAGGGCTAGGAAAACGCATCGACGTAAATAGGTTATGTGTGAAGCTCTGCGGGTGGCGCCTCAACCACTTGCTGGAAATGTCACCAATTCTGCTCTCCGGACTGGTTTGACTCAAATTGCTAGTCTGTGAAGGTCTATGTTATTCAAGCCCTCATTCCTTCCCTTAAACCACCGGAAATGAGAGACGTTTACAGAAAACACCGTCGCTTATGCCGGCAGCTGATAGACTTTAGGGAAATCTTGTTTTCTAGGGTAAATTAAAACGCATGGTTATAAAGAATTAGGCTTGAGTTTCACTGCGCCCTCAGAAAGAACTTTACGTTCCCTAGTTGTTCAGTTGCCTCCGACCGGGATGCATTTGCAATGATAGATATCACACCTGGGTTAACTCGGTGTCGTGCGCATAATGGGGCGAATATAAGCGAATACGAAAATAAGAAGGCTTTGGGTCCGACCCTGTCCGAAATTAACGAATAGAGGCGGCCCCTTTAAGGCGTACTCTTTGACGGGTGCTTAGGAACAGGTGAAATTTTAGCAGCCTGGTTGAATGCTTGCCTATTATACCTGTTTATCTTTAATAGCAAAAGCGACCCGCTCCGTCCACTCTCATAACGGGGCATTGCAAAGCTACATCTTCAGGATAGTATCAGGTCTTCTGGTGCGCCAGCTTAGCTTCTTTCTCAATGCGCGAGATATCACTCTTCGGCAACAGAATGGATTTCGTGGACGACGTCAGGTACTCGGTCACCGTCAGGCACCACGGTGCTTGACGTGGTGCACTGCAGTCTACAAATACAGCTGTATTTGTAGACTGCAAAGCGGCGCTTGCCACAGCCCTCAGAAAAATCGTCATGAATCTAGCCGCTGCGGACGTTAGGAGCTCTGAAAATACTGGTTAACTCTGTCATCCTAGATGACACCGATCAGGAGCTCCTGGTTCTTCCTGCATACTACCGGCTACCCCCCGACGCTAATTTAAGCCCGCTTCCATTCTGTCTTACTCAGTGATTTACTGGTTCATGACCACTGCTCCTGTATTCGCATAACTCTCTATGTCGATGACCTTGTGATACATTGAAGACTGTTCGCGGATCTGTAAAAATGCCTGAGAATGCCGATGACATGCAACAGCTTTGCAATGCAACGATTAACGTATCGAAGACAGAGGCTATAAAGTTCGGATCCAAAGGGGACGTTGGGAGGAAGTGATGAACAAATTGTATATCAGCGGGTTAATATCACCGCTATAGCCCTGACCACAATCCCGACGCCACAGAAGCTCTCAGTAAAGCAGCCTTATAATGCTATTCAGCTTCAAGGTGACGATGATCATCATTGACGATTACACCCTTTTAAGAATCTTTATCTGCTCAGCAGCGTATCGCTCTCAACATCGTGAAGGCATCGTCCTTTATGGAAGTTTTGGACTTCCCTAGAAGCGCACAGAAGAAGCTAACCTGTAGTTTGTCGAGAACAACGCCCTTCATTGAGGCGTCTTCTTGTAAACCACTATTAACTCCCGCCCACGCCTTTACTGTGAGAGTTACGTAGTGGTTTTGAGCAGACGATAGGAAAAGTACCAGCAATGTTGGACAATGAATGAATGGAACCCCTTTCTTCCCTGGATGGAGCAGCGCCACGTTCTTATTCGCTGCTCGGTCTACTACAAACTGTACCACCGGACTCGCTGTGCACTTTGCGGCCTCATTTGAACCAAATGTCATTATGAGACATGTCGGTCAGCGCTAAGGCATTTGGGTGTAGGGTCTGTGATATTTCCTGGATAAATGCGAATTCAGCATATTCTATATATGCTTCAAATTAACAAAAACGAATGTAAACGATGTGTGTTGTGTCCAGTGGAGTCGAATTTGAGGCTGAATATTTGCAGTTTACGGATTAAGTAAGAACGTCTCAGACTATAATTATATTCTAGACGGGATACAGTAGTTTACCGTTTAGAAACGTTATCCGGGAATAAGTCAATATTTCTGAGGGACTGTGCATTCGTAGTATTGGTCAGGTCACTTGAAAACACAAAAGAAAAACAAATAAGATAGAATGCACCAAGGGAGGAATACTTAAAGTGACTTAGCAGCTCTACAGTTGCATATCTTAGACTATTCGCAGCGTATTGCAAGCATTGATGTCATATACAAATGCATTTACAAATTGTCACCTTACCAGTTTACTCTTGAATATAATATATTTTACCCCATTATTTCGTATCGTCAATCGTCAATTCGTGCACTCCGGGTAAGCATCGTCTTGGAAATGCCACTATATTTTCGTGCGCGCCGCATGACGTGCCGGCGGCGTGGTCGTCTCGACATACGCGGTTCTGTTGACAATCCAATATATATATATATATATATATATATACATATATACATATATCGGGTGACAACTCCTTGACGACACCGCTAGTGAGGTCTGAACCCCTGAAATCTGCCGCGACCGATTGCAAAATCGATTGCCTTTTCAATATAGGTCAGCACGCATTGAAGCGTAAGTGATGTCCCACGACACATACGGCCTGTCTCATAACGACTGGCTGGTCGCCTCAGAAATACCGCTTCGAAGTTTATATAGATTTATATAAATATTATTGTATATATATATATATATATATATATATATATATATATTTGTGTAAATGTGTGTGTACATATATATATATATATATATAATAAAATGAAAATATGGCAAAAATGTTGAATGTCATTCAAACGTCAACACGACAGGAAAGAAACATGGTTAAAATGTTTGTAACAACCAGAAAAGTTGTAAATGGTACGTTACCGTAGAGAGTTACAAAACTCCTACACGGGAGCCAACTGTCACACAGACACATCTTTCCTTGAATAACAAATTGTCAATAATATATATATATATATATTATATATATATATATATATATATAATATATATATATATATATATATATATATATATATATATATATGTTCGTGTACGCGCTGATTTCTATAGCGGGCTCGGTTAGACTCAACTGTGCGTATTGATACAACCGGCGGTTATGTAGCCGTCAAGCACGACTACTCTTGACCATATCAAAACAACTCTACCACAAGGAAAATTACTAAATGTTTTTTTTTAATATTGAAGAGCTAAACAGCTGTTATCTAAACGAGAATTAGATATGTTGAAAGAGTACCCGAAAACTGAAGGCACGCTGGGCTAGACTTTGCTTTCTTCTACCTTAATGTAAAGCCCAAGCATCAACAATAGTAACACAACAACAGAAACGAAAGCGATGACGACGACGAACAAAATTCACTCATACAGTGACATTGCGGGTTGGTTTTGTAGATTTACTATATGTTCCTCGATGTACGTAGAATATGTTATATTTACGTTATCTTGTCGATTAATTGTTGCCAGACATTACAGTATCATATTTGCGCCATCGACTTTTGTTTCTTCTCACTTAACATCTTTCCCTTGCTCACCCTTTCCATGTGTATCTCATCCGCCGTTAGCAGTGTGGTCGTGCATTATCGATTGCAGGCAGCCATCGACGGCGCCTCAGTTCGCAACTGAACAACAAAAATGCAGCAACGAGTCTAACGCACAGAGCTAAGAAGGGAAGTAGAGGGAAGCGGAGAAAGGAGAAGGCAGAGAAGGAAATAAAGAAGAAGGGAGAATGGGGAGGGCCCGAAGACGAGGCCCGAAACGACTCTTTGACGGGGTTCACGCAGGGCTCACAGATGATGAAGAACTTTGGACCACGGGCGGAGGATCTGTCCGCTGCTTCCAGGGTCTGTCGTTAGCCGGTCAAAGTGTTTTTACGTTCAGTCCAAGGATCGAATTTTTGGACGGTGGCAAGTGCTGAAGATTATTTCTATCATTTGGCAGACAGTTAGTCACTCTCTCTCGCATTGGTTTATATATATATATATATATATATATATATATATATATATATATATATTATATTATATATATATATATATATATATATATATATATATATAGTTAATGCTCAATATTGTATCATCCCCCGCGTCTCGTGGTGTAGTTTAACAACAATGGTTGACATCGAAAACCGTCAACAACGACTTCCGAACGTCCTCGACATCCCATCGCCTCAGGTAAGTGAGAACTCGATCGAATAGTCTCTCTCTCTCTCTATGCCCTTTAATCGTTCTTCTCTGGATACCCTATTGTGTTCTTATTTATGTACGGTATGGGTACAAATACAAGCAAGAGACGCACGTGCTTCTACCTACCGAGCTCGTGGCTTCTAGTTCTTCCACGAGATGTTCCTTCTCTTTAGTTGTAGCACGGAAGAATTCCACGATCCTCAGGAGTGTTGCAGGTGCACGAGGTGCTCTGCCCAGTGCGATAGATACCACGCCGCAGCATGTCCTGCAGTTCAGTCAATAGCTGAGCTTGCAAGATGAGAGAAGACCCAATGACGTGAAGGAAGCACTAGTTGTGTCTGATGTATATGTTTATAATTTTACCCAACCTGGGTGTTAATAAACCATAATAAACAATCTCTCTGACACATCGGGAATAAGCGAAGATCGCGCTGGTGCAAAACAGTGGTTTATTACTACTGTCACTAATGTTTAGTATGATTGTTACTACTGCGTTTAATAGTTGTTTTTTTTTAGGTTAGCGGCGAGACAGCAATGTCTAGACAACCCATCTGGTCGTCCTGTTGTAGTTTCGGGAGAGACCCTTTGTTGTAGCTTCGGTACGATCTCCCTCAGAGATCTGACCTTTTTCAGAGGTCAGTTGACGCAAGAAGTTTGTTTACCATGACTCTGCTGTGAGGCCGTAGACGATTTTACGTCTCTGTTCTCTCGTTAACTTCAAGGCACGCTTCTGCCTGGCGATTGCCGGCCTACGGTTTTCACGATGTGATATCTGCAAGGTGTGAGAAGACGCCGCTTGTGCATCATCTCTCGCTAGTGGTTGACATGGCCGAATCCGCTCGCAGGTGCCCTCTTGCAGATGAGCTAGCAGGACTCCATTGCACCCAGACAGTGACAGATGCCGTCCTTTTCACTATCTGTCGCAATGGGATCGAGAGTCGCTTATTGCGTACCCATTATCGGGTCGTCAGTGATTTCGCTTGACTATGGCGCTAGGCTCAAGGAAAGAGGACAACGTTGTAACCGTCGAGTCTGCCGGAAGGCGACGCTTTGCACTGCCTAGCCTCAGTCGCGAAAATTGTCGTCTACAAAGCTGAGTCTCTCGAAAAGTTACGAAGAGCAAAACTTGTCGAACCATACGTAGCACATTTAGAAAACACAACGCCTAGCCAACGGCCCTTCCCGCATCTGACTTGCAGGTCGACAGAACCAAGGGTTTAGGGGTGACTGAGGCGGCAAGTATATCCATTCTATATGAAGAATATAAACAAGGATTACTATTGTGCGGTCATTTATGATTGGGTGAACGTATACAGTTGTTAGCATAAGTGAATGCAGTTGTTGATCAAAATACCAATAGGCAGATTCATTTTCATGCATACCACATATGGTACGTTAGGATAACAATTGTGTGCAACTCTTAGCGATGTGGTAGACGTTGCCCTTTCTAAAAAACCCTGGCTCCCCACCATGCCTGGCGTAACTTTAAAGGCCTGGGGCAGCACTTACTTAAGTCTCGCGTGCAAAGCTCGTTACTGCTTCAGCGTTGTCTAGGCTGTGCGAGAACGCTGTGTCTGTACGAAAGAACTGATTATGTGTCGCCATTGCTTGTCGCTTGCAAGCATATACGCTACGAAACTCTCAGCAGCGAGAGGCCGCCAACATTTTCTCGTGTGCGTTAGTTATATCGTCGCTTTCACAGATGTCACACAGAAGTGAGCACGCAGATGTGAGCACGGTGTACTGATTACAGGAAGTGGGCGGAGTGTACTCTCTTATTTATTTTTAGCTACTCTAGTAACACTCGTTGCTTGTCAGCGCCTACGTGAGTTCGAAAATCAGCCCCTCATGAATGTCATCATTATCGGGTGTCTTTTATAGGACGCTTAGTCCGTCTGTCACCAATTGACACTGCGACACTCTGCAATAATAATACCGGAATTTATATATGTTTAATTTTGTTTCCTTTTCATTAGATATATATATACGAGTATATATATGCGGGGATTAAAATACATATAGGTTCACAATTGGCCAAATTGCGTTTTCCTTTAAAAACACACCATATTCATATGCGTATTGAAATAGAGATATGTATTGGTATCTGCCAAATTCTGCACACAAGTTGAAGGTGTATATCCGTTGCTACCTGTTTCACTTGTGGGTTCTATAGGTTGATGTGCGTGACCTGACGAAAACATTTCCTCTTCGAAGTGGTCTCGAGAGAGAGAGAGAGCGAGAGAGAGGAAAGACGGTCGTGTTGTTATTTACAGCAGGCGTACGGGCGACGATGATGGCCCTGCTGATAGCGTTGACCGTCATGGTGCTGATCCCAATCGAGGGCGGTTCGACGCTACACACAGCCGGCCAACAGGCAGGCGGCGCTGACCTTGGCCGCCCGAGCTGGACCACTACAAGCGAGGCGTAGAAGAAGAGAAAGGCCATCATCAAGCAGAACATGGAGGACAAACGGACCACCCGGTACGTGCGGTGGCAGCTCGTCAACGCCTTTGGCCAGCTGCAGGACCAGGACAGACGCTCGGTCACACGCTGGACTTGTTCTCGACGAAGCTCTTTGAAGCAGAGGCTGACAAACTTGGACCGGATCACAGCGTGCGTCGATCACCGTCGATCATGTTTGCCGCCCAATCGCAGAGCTCGTCGTCCCGCCGGACGTCAAACAGAGGATCCTCAAAATCCGACGCCGGAACCCACCATTCCAGTAATAAGCAGTTACAGCGACTAGCATAGCGAATTGTATGCCATGTGTGTGTCAGCAGCGCGCGTATATGTCTATATACTTTGCGTACCATAAAGAAGCTATGCAACTAATAACTAGTATTCACTTATTATTATTATTATTATTACGGAAAACGCGCTAAGGGAAAAAGTACAGCTGTAACAAGGGAATAGGCAGGATCTGAAGCAACCTCATCGACTGTTCCAACTGCAACAAGCCGTCTATCTAGTAGTGGGATTTCTTACGGTATAATTACTAGGGTCAGCAATGGGGGTCTTGCGTCTGTACTAGTTGTCGTTGATGACCGGTATTGATTCAGTGTGACATCTGTTGCAATCATCTATTCTCGATAAAGCATGACCCAGTGTATGAAAGTATTTCCGCAAAGGGGATGGCAAAGCAAATCTGTAAGCAACGAGTGCGGCCCACTATTTATTTAATTTTATGTCAACCTCGTTAATAAAGGTGCTTCTTGCTTGTCTGCCTAGACAGTCTTAAGCCTCGCCTCTCATACACGCGTATTCCCATTAGCATGTACTTAAAGGTGTATTATATTATATTTTACTCTAATTCAGTCTAAGATTGTTTGTCACACTACTACTCCTCGTCGACTGACAGTGGTCATAAACCGCGTGTCCTGCACTTTTAGGCCCTGTCCGTAGAAATGGCACGTACACTGCGCACTCGAATCGCCACCGACTTGGCACTCATCGACCAATGGCACGAACGTAACCGGGAGCAGTACGGCACCGACGAATCCATGACCAGGACCAGCTGGCTGGCAGCCCGTGCTCCATGTGAAATCGACACGCCATGCGGCAGAGAAAGTAATGTAAGTTCTCCTGTTAGGCAGGTTTTACTTTTACAAGATACAACTTTAGATGCCTTGCTATATGAAAGAGATCAAGGTGTATTTGTAAATCAAACGTTTGGATGAAGCAAACCGTAGTCAGCGTATCGCTTGATGGCTTTTTGTTTTCAGAACATTTCGCCAATACAAATATCTCTGAAAATGTTCATGCTAGAAAATGTGCGGAAGCATATCTTAACAAGATTCTGTTGGAAGTCTTCTATAAGTTTAGGTGACCTGCTAGTCGCCCTAAGTTCTGATGTGTTAGCCTGTTCTAATATTGGAATTCTGTTTTAAGTCTAGCGCGCCAAAATAGTTTTTTTGGCATCCAACCTAGATAGTTGAAGAGTCGCTTTTTGATTATTTTAAAGGCAATCACTTATATTAAAAAGATATATATCACATCTGGGCCTGCCAAGGGTTGAGGTGGACAAAATGATATTGCATAATCTATACATGTAATACCGAGCATATTTCCACTACACTTTTATTCCCTTTATTATTCAGACTAAACAACTGAATATCGCTAATATACAGAAACTGCACAGGTTAAAAATCTTTAAAATACCTCTAGTACTCGCTCACTAGTTTTGAAAAACTCATTATAACGAATCTGGCCAAAGAAATTAAATAATTACCTTTGTTATATATATATATATATATATATATATATATATATATATATATAATGTTTTTAATAATTTTTTAATCAAATATTTGGGGAGAGAGATAGAGAGGGTGAGAGAGCGCAATTTTACTAAGATCAAGTACTTCTTGCATTTCCATAGGTAAGGGTAAGTCGACTTAACAGAAACGTCAAGTCGCGGACGTTCATCTTGACCGCGTCAAACGGGATACCCATTGCGTTGAAAATCTTCCCGCGTCCCCTCTGGCTTCCCATCACTAGTTCGTCGCGCCGGCAATCTACAGGACGGTAGAAGCCAGCTCGAAATATCGACGTCACAACAGCTACCCGACCTATGATAGCCCATTCTGCTACATCGGGTGCTCACCCAAGTTTGTTCTAGATTATCCAGAAGCCCCCTTGGACTTCGATGGCGGTCTTTGTAAAGCTTTCGGAACCGCCCACCTGTACATAGATACCGAAATCACACGCGGCTGCTACTGCTAAATGTCGGGCACAGACATTGGAGTGGGTGAAGCGTCTTGAGGTACTGTTGTTTAAAAATTCCATTCCGCCAGAAATATATAATGAAAAAAAAAAACAATATATATACGTATATATATGCTAAGAGCAAAGCGCTGTGTACTTACATAAAAAAAATTACTCTAAGCCCTAAAAGTAATCTTGAAAATATATAAAGCTGGCGACGCAACTAGCTGTGTCAATTAGCCTGTCAGTGCGATTACTAATTAAGTAGTTGCTCAACCACCAACTAATGTTCGTAAAGCTATTTATTAATGAACATTTGGTTAACGATTGGTTCTGTTCCGTTCAATACGATACCCATAGTGGGAAAGTATAGTCTGCTCAATTTGACAAGCTGTTAGGCTGTGTGTATATAGCGCTATAGTTCTTAGTGATCTCGCACGCATTACCTGGTTTCAGCACGTGCTCTGTTATGGGTTAGGTATTAGATACCCTAATATTACATAATATTACCAACAGGTGCAACACAACTTACACACTCGAATAAAACGATCTTATTAATTGACGTTTCTGAGCGATAAACGATTTTATTAATTGACGTTTCTATGCTATCGTCCAGTTGTTGCATCACTACTACACGGCTACTATTAATACGAGGTGCAATACAATATTGCGGTGTCCAGACAGAAAGTACCTACTTGCATAGCGCTGACATGTTGACGTCAGCCATTCTTATTTATTGGCGCGCACAGATAGCCCAATCGAGAGGTGTAGGACTAAGCTAAGCGAAATTTTCCACTCGAGATGATTACATGAATGCCAATACATACATACATATAAGTAGTGTTCAAGCAGGTCATTGTCCAGCTTGCGTTGAGCGTTTCTGTTGTCGAGCGGACGTAAGAACGGACGCTACGCGATGACGTAACTCAGGACGTAACTCGCGTTCGGACTTCATCGCATCACGACGGCGACAAGATTCCGTCGTCATAGGTAACTGTCGACCGCTTGCGACGGACTGACTAAATGACTCACTGCCAGTCGGTGGGGGGTACTGGTGGGCGGGCGGCCGGAGACAATGTTTTGCACCCCTCTCCCCCCCCCGCCGGGGTCCATATCTCTGCTTTCAGTTCTGCTTAGACTATTTGTCAACGCTGTTGTGGTCTGGCCCAGAAAACCTCGATCCGCGCGCGGCGCGTCGCGTCGCGTCTCGTGGTCTAGACGAAACCACCCGAGCGTAAAACGGTGGTCGACAACGCCTCACGTCAATAATAGCCTCCTCACATGATATATTGCGGCAATGCTTGTTTTGAATTGTCGTCGGCGGCGGCGGCGGCGATACGACATTGTGTTTTGTTGGTCGTAAATTGACAAGAAGAGATAGGCCCCTCGTTATAGAGATAATACAAAAAATACAAAAAATAAGATGCATATTTATATATATATATATATATATAGCTCTTTATACATCCCGTTCGCACGTCTACACCATATATTCTTGTTACATATGAGGCCTATACTGTTAGAAAGATTAGCATACTAGGTCTAATAAGATCTCGGACTTTTTTAGTTAATATTCGATATATATATATATATATATATATATATATATATATATATATATATATAAATTCGGTTCTAATAACCTAGGAGTTCTCAGACAGACGAATAAATGCTTTGTATGGTAATAGAATATAAATCACGTGTTGTGTGTGTTAGAATATCATATAGCTGTTGTGAATGCATATCGATATTTTATGCGTCATCATACATCTTAAATCACCACGTCAATCATCGCGGTCGTTGCCTGCAAAGTCGCAAAGTCTGCATCGGTCATGTTTAAACTAAATTACTTTACCTGTGATGCGCGTTACGCAGAACGTTGAGTTTTTTTTTTAGTTTGAGCAAACGAGAGTAATGTAAGATATATAACCTTATGACTATCGCAGATATGTATTACTCAGTGTTATACCGCTGTGTTATACCCCCCCCCAAGTTGTATTCCTTATAAAAGAATCCGCAGCTTTACTAGTTAGTATATCAAAATATTTATGACGTGCGTGACCAAACGTTGCTGCCGATGTGCCTAAAACACTCTGTTACTGCTTGTAATACAATTGGTGCTCACACAAAGAGGCCGCATAGCAGGGCAAAGTCAATTCGTGTTGTTGCTAAGAGGGCCGAATGGTGACGACTAGAATTGGAGAACTGAGAGTTGACAGGTAACCGCCAGGTACATTTTAACTCTATCCTTATATCGTAGCACAATGCTTTCGATATCAGCACAATGCTTCTCTATTCACATTTTAGACAACAACGCATTTTCACTATTGAACGAGGTAAGTTATTTACTGTATATACACAATTACAACGGTATATTCGTTCATATATACCTACAAATATTGCAAGGAGTCGGTAGTCATTTATGCTTAAAGGTCATTAAGCTAAAGTTACCATTGTGTTGGCAAAAAGTTGCAGCCGGAATGAAATTACTTTTGGCTTTCTCTATGTGAGAGTCAATTTAAGCAGACTAGTGTATCCATTATTGACGTGATAACACGTGTGATTTTAAATTTACCTTGAAGTTGCTTAAGGGTTTCACACAACGCAAGCTGACCGGAAGAGTGTTCCACTCCCTGACACCTCGAACGCCACATGCGTGACTGCTCTTGTTGCTTTGCTGTATGCGGATTTCCAGTGCGACCGTATTAGACGCTCTGCTCTCTCTCTCGCCCTTCCAAGGCGATCAAGTTCTAGTATCTTCGGCATAATCTCATAGATGTTCTTAAAATCACTATCCCTTTTTTATATATAGCCCTTTTTCAGGCCAAAACACCGCACAGAAAAGGCGTATGCGAACAAAGGTATCACATGTATTTCCAACAGTTGTATAAAGAGTGCATGATCCTTTAAGCAAAATGACCTGACTGCCATTTGGCTCTCTGCGCGGCTTGAAGGCCAATGTTTTAAATGTGCTTCGAGAACCTTGTTGCGAGAAGTTTATGGACGTGATGATCCCTAAGTCCCCTAGAACTCGGTGCGTAAAAAGTTTCTGTTCACCACGAATGTAGTCATATTCGGGCTTGCCAGGTTTATAGTGTACGACAGCACATTCATCAACCAACAGAATAAGATATAGGGAGAACGACAATTTCTCAAATCTATAAAGTACGTCCTCAGAAAGGCCTATCTAGTCTCAGCCCATATATTTTAGCGTCATTAACATATATCATGAGCCTAATATTTTGTGGGAGTATGTACATTTAGGAATCTATGTATAGTATATACACGCGCATATGATAATGCTTTGTGAGCATCCTGATGACGAATAGCCTAAATCAGATAAAGCTTCTATTCTTTATCTTTGCGGTGCTTTTAGGAGCCCCAGTTGCAAGCAAGATATCCTTGTTTCGTTCGCTGGATACTCTTCTGGTATGGTCGCTGATTGGACTAATTTTGGAAGCGATTGTTCTTCTTTGGTTATGAGCAATTCCATTAGCATGTGAATGGACCTGACAAGCAGATCCTACATGTTTGACGCCGATGTGAAGTGTGCAAAGAATATCGCCCAGTTGGTATATTAAAATATATTTTATTGAGAATATTTGATTTTAGGGTCAATCGGGTGACACATTGAGAACGTAGAGCATGGTGTGAGCAGTAATCCGACTGGTCGAATTGCATATCTCACAGAACATCTTCAAGGCTGTCCGTCTGTGAGCTGACATGCTTATGGATTATGGACAGTGGTTTGTTGTTCTTGCGCATATATAAACCTTGGTCAAGTTTTAAAGCACCTATACGGCATAGGAAGGCCAGGTCACCGCCATACTACTAAAAAAAACTTCTAATGTGATTATTGATGATCATCATACGAAAGTGCTATTTGGCATCCTATGAACGTGGTAATAGGATCATCATATAAAAGTAAGTGCTCTCTGAAGTGGCGGTTTCCCAAATATATTTTTGAATAGCGTTCATTCATAGACTGTGTAGGCAGGTGAGTCTTTATTGTAGAGGCCGCATGCTTTGTGTCAAGACCGAGATACCCTCATCTACGACTCAGGGCACACTGGCTGCACACACAGGGCTGCATGTCACAGGCTAACAGGCTTTGCAACATCCCTGTGTCAATATTTACCCGTGTGAATGGTAAAGTGGCAGCTGCGGACGTTGCGTGTAAAGACGTTAGCAAAAAGCGCTTGTCGTCAGCTTTCGGCGAGCGGTTGAGTGTGTGAGCCTCGAGATGTGGACGAGATGGCGAAGATGTCTCTAGCACCGCTCCCGCTCACAGTGCAACCCACAACATACGGGAATACGGGAGGATGAGTAACGGTTGAGTTCAAGCCTGACGACTGTGGATCATCATAGGACGACCCTAAGGATAGAGCAGATAGAGAAAGAGAGAGGGAGGAGGGAGGGGAGAAAAAGAAACAAATCGTACTGTACATGCGTATGTATGTACGTGCATGTATGTATGTATGTACGTGCATGTATGTATTATGTATATATTTTCCTTCCTCCACCTCCAAGGATAAACAGAAAATAGAAAGGAGTCAAGGGAACAGGGCTGGAAACTCGCTTTACACTGAGCCCAAACACACAACAAGCCCCACACCCATCCGCCATCTCTCCTCTCCTGTCGTCTCTTCAGAGCAAGTCGAACGGAAAATTGCCTCGCTGTAAAGAACAATCCCGAGCAGTCCCCCCCCCCCCCGCAAGCGTACTGGAAAGACTCTCGGCCCTTCACCTCGACTCCGTCCAGGCTTACCGCGTACAGGCTTTTCACCACGTCTACCCATCCATTAACCGCAAAAACCTTTTTGGTGAATGTATACAGCTTCCCTCCAGAGCTCACTGAAACATAGTAAATAAACAACGCCAGCATAAGCAAATTGACAATTTATGATTATAAAACGGAAGAGGTATTGCTCTAGTTACATCACCGCACCGACATCTTTTTGGCTGCCCGGCGGGTTTAGTTAATTACCCAATAGGAGAATAACCTATTAGTAGTTCAACCTCAAAGCCTGCAAGAACAGCTCGGTGCCGTGGAAGTAACAGCAATCCTTCCCTTATACTCCATTTACCCGCACTAAGTTGTCATGAGGCCAATATGGCCAAGCACTAAATCTGTTTTGGAGCAGCATTAAAGTTCGCATTTGCTACAAGTCATACATGCATACAGTAAGTCTGACCAATTGGTCACACCTTAAGTACAATTTCTCGGGTGATGGCTGTTCAGCTGTGAAAGTTCAGTGGTAAGTATACGAGACAGACCATGCCCTGGAAATGTTGTGAATGCCTATGAATGCAAGCAGGAGCATAATCTGACCACTGGACCTCATAGAATTTAGCAATGTATGCCTAAAAATAGACATGTGTCAAGTAGATACAATTCGTTCGGTGGTTTAATTTCCAGGCCTAAGTCCATACTATTAAACGTTTTCCATTTGGAAAAGATAAATTGGTGGAGGCGCAGGTAAAAGCTCGGCTAAATTCGTCGCCGACTTAAATAAGGAGACCGCCTTTGCGCTAACAAAGATGCATAAATAAAAAGAGGCTTCTTCAAACATGTTAGGAGTTGTACTCATCTATGTAATATATTAAAAGAAAGATGACGCCAAATTTCAGTGGTGCATTTGAGTTCTTGCTTGGCTATTGCATGATGTCAGACTCCAGTGTAACGCAATAATATTTTAGAACGAAGGCGGAGAAGTTCCACAATAAGCCAAGAAAGATGAAATCCATTGAACTCTAGGAAACAATGCCATAGTTAGGTAATTTCCGGAAAAATCGATTTTCTGTATCTGTGAGAGGCTTACCTAATATGCAGTACCAGAAGCTCACACACCGGAGGGGAGGCTGGCCATGCCTGGTTGGAAAATAATTTAATTTAATGCCGTGCTGTGCCCATTTCTGGCGAATGCGACACAGACTTATACATTGTAGGTTATATTCGGCGATTTAATTATAAAGCAATAACGGCTAATAAAAAAAAAGACCAGATATTAAAAGC